>NDFZ01005251.1:262470-353279 GCA_002192655.3 Mamestra configurata
GTCAAACGCGCGCCTATCAACAGTAAAAAAAACAACATAGTGTTGTTTTTTACAACAACACACAGACAACACTATCACAGCGACATTGTCACAGGAAATCCGGTTTTTCAGTACCTAACACTCACATTAAATACCACTATTGTACATAAAGTTTAAATAAATAAATAAAATTAATCCTATTATAAATTATCTTATCATCGTTTCTGGTACTTCCTACTTAAACTAAATATTTGCCTGTTTGTTTGGGATGTTTGTAAGTCAATCACGCCTCAATGGATGAACAGATTGGTATGAAATCTAGAACACGGGTAGACCATAGCTGGATTGTGTCAAAGGACATTGTGTCAAGGCGAGGGTTGGGTGGCTCGCTGTCCGATCACCACCAGGCCCAGGTCGATGGAGCGTTGTGTTTCACGCGCACCTCAAAGAGATGTCAGCAAAGAAGACGGGGCCCGCTAGGGCCAGAGCCTGCCAGGGTTGCAGAATTTAACCGAAAGAGTTACCGCGGCACTGGAACGCACAGGGCTTTAAAAGGAACACGGATGGGTTTTATCAGTAAGAGTCTGACACGCCCTTCCGCTCCACCCAGAGCGGAAGAAGTCATTTGACGATTTCCATCCTTAAAAAAAAGGGATAATTATTTTCTTGTATTTACTTATATCCTAGACGTATCGCTATTATGGACCTTGGGGCCTTTTTGTTAAGGATGGGAACTGGGAAGTCATCAAATGACTTTTTCCGCTCTGGGCGGCGCAGAAAGGAGTGTCAGACTCTGACTAAAACCTGTTTGTGTCCCTCCTTTTGCGCGCCAGGGCTGCGGTGACCCTTTCGAACAAATTCCGCAACCCTTTTTTTTTTTTTTTTTTCTTGATCTCGGGGGGAAATCTTCATGGAAATCCTGGGGTCTGTCAGACTCTTACTGACTAAAACCACCCCGGTGTTCTAACTTCCACCTACGCCGGGGATCGCGGGAACGTATGCAACTTCCGCAATCCCCGGCTGGTGCCGGACCGCCACTGCGGGCCACCTCGCGTCGGCGAGGGGAGTGAGGTGTTTGACTCCCCTCGTTACGTCAAAGAGGGGCGCATGGGAACACCACGCGCGGCCACCTCGGGTCCGGATGAATGGGGGGCGACGGACATCCCCAAGTCCGCCGCCCCTGGACCCAGTTAGGGGGGCCGGAAGAGGGCAGCGTATGCCCTCCTCCGACGCCCGATGCGCCTGCTGCGGGCAGGGAGAGCGGTTGTGATCTCCCTCTCCCTTTCCGCAGCCTCCTTCTGCGCGATAACTGTCTCGCAGAAGGAGACCACCGCGTCCCAGGACTCCTCACCGCCGACCATAGCATGGACTACGGCCGGCAGCGAGAGGTCACCGCCTACAACAGAGATGAGGGCACGGCGCGGCTCCTCCCAAGCTGCACACTCTGCAAGCGTATGCCGTGCCGTGTCCTCCCGACAGTCGACGCAGTGGTGGCATCGAGCGTCCGGCTCCCTGCCTATGCGACACAAGAACCTCCCGAAGCAGCCATGCCCCGAGAGGACCTGCGTCGCACGAAACGACAGGGAGCCGTGCCTTCTCCCGAGCCAGAGGTCGAGCACTGGCCGGATGGCCTCGATGGTGATGAGGCCGGCGGTAGGGCTCGAAAGCCTGTCCCGCCATTCCGCCACCAGGACCTCGCGCAGCTGCGACCGACGCAGCTCCAAGTGTTGCTGCGTCAGTCTTTCGCCGCGCGCCCGCGCGCCCTCGCGCCACCTGTGCAGTGACGCGAGCACTTTCGCCTCCAGGTCCCACGGCGGAGATCCGGCCAGTGCGCAAGCCGCCTCGTAGGAGATCGTGCGATATCCCCTGATGACTCTGACGGCCATCACCCTCTGCGGCCTCCGCAGAACAGTGATGGTGCTGGCCGTCAGGTCAGCCGCCCAGATCGGGGCCCCATAAAGGGCCATCGATCGCACGATCCCCACGTACAACCGCCTACAGGCGGTGCTCGGGTCCCCCAGATTGGGAAGCAGCGTTGACAGCGCCCCCGCCGCGCCCAACAACTTGGGCGCCAGCCGCCGGAAGTGGGGGCCGAAATCCCACCGGCTGTCGAGCACCAATCCCAGGTACTTCATGGTGGACTCGACAGCGATACGGGCCCCCCCGACCACAATGTGCGATCCCGGCGGCGGCGCTCGCCGGGGGCCATGAAAAACAATGGCCTCCGACTTGTTGAGGGCCACCTCCAGGCCGAGGCGCCGTATGCGGCTCACCACCTGTGAGACCGCAGCCGTCGCCAGCAACGCTGCCTCCCTGTGCGAGCTCCCCCGGGCAGTGACCAGTGTGTCGTCAGCGTAACACACCAGCTGCACTCCCGGCCGGAGCTCGCCCCTCAGCACCCAGTCGTACCCGATGTTCCACAGGAGCGGGCCCAAGACCGAACCCTGCGGAACACCGCACGACATGGGGCGCTGGTATCTGCCATCGCGTCCCAGATAGGTGACACACCTTTCCGCCAAATAAGCCCCGACGACGCGGCGGAGGTAGGAAGGCACTCGATGATATCGCAGTGCCTCCCGAATACAACTCCAGGGCAGGGTGTTGAAGGCGTTGGAGATGTCCAAGGACACCGCCAACAACACACCGCCCCGCGACACCGCTTCCTCCGCCAGGACTCTCACTCGGGATATCGCCGTCACAGTGGAGCGCCCTTGCCGAAAGCCGTACTGGCATTCGGCCAGGTCCGGCCCCTCTCCGCACAAGTGGCCGACGAGGCGGGCTGAGACTATCCGCTCAAACAGCTTTCCCACCTCGTCGAGCAGCACTATGGGCCGGTACGCGGACGGCGAGTCCGCAGGGCGCCCCGCTTTCCTGAGCAGGACCAGACGACCAGATTTCCACTGAGCGGGAAACTGGCCCTGCTCAAGGCACGCCGAGTAGAGTCCTCTCAGTCGGGGCTCCAGCTCCTTCAGAGCGAGTGCTAACGCGCAGCCGTGAATCCCGTCGGGCCCCGGGGCAGTGTTCTTCGCCCGGAGCCGTGTCACGGCCGCCCTCAACTCTGGTTGTGTCACCTCTGGGACGCTGGCGTCCTCTTCGGGCTCTGCGGCTGTGGGCAGAGCCATCGGCGGCGGAGCGTGCTCCGCTCGTGCCGGGAAGAGGGCTGCTACCACGTCCTCCAGCAGCTCGGGTTGGAGACTCTCCGTAAGCGGGGGCGCCCATGGTCCGAGTTTGCCTCGGACCGAGCGATAAGGACGCCCCCACGGATCCCCGTTTAGAGTCTCCAACATCTCCTCCCTGGCTCGCGTCTTCGCCTCGCCGATGGCCAGCCACAGAGCCTTCTTAGCCGCGCGGTACACCTCATACCGCGCGGCTTCTTCGTCAGGGACCCGACGACGTCTTCTCCGGTATCGGGTGTACTGGCGCCTGACCTCCACGCACGAGTCGCGCAACTGCGCGATCTCGGCGGACCACCAGTACACCTGGCGCCTTCTGGGTTGTGTGCGAACCCGGGGCATTGACGCGTCGCAAATTTGCGTCATCGCCCCGTGGAACCACTGCGCCTCCTCTTCGACGTCGACGGGTCCGGTCGTTGCCGACTCCCGGATCCAGGCCTGCACAATAGCGGCCTCCTCGAGTAGCTCCCTGTCGAGGCGCTTGCGCGCCCAACGCGGACCGTCCGTCCGCGGGGCCGTTGGATTGCGGCCGCCCGCGGTCTGGGGGGAGACGTCGAAACGGATATACCGATGATCCGACAACGTCTCCACCTCCACGGTGACACGAAATTCCGCAACCCTGCCGCAACCTTGGAGCCTGTGACTAAATAATTAAAGCAGTAGTTTCGGAGAAAAGGGGGGAATGGTCAATCTTCATCTATTTTCTTTAAATACCTTCGGAATGTAATATTTTAAAATTATGTAAAAAATACTTTTGAACCCCTTTAAATGAGCCATTTCATTTGATGTATCGGACGGTATATTTAGTAAAACTTTTTGTTTTCATTTTCTATTTTTCCCCGCAAAAATTTCATCCATTTGAAAAATGTTTGGTTTTAAATGTATACCAAATTTCAACTGAATCGGTCTAGTACATTTGGAGAAAATCGGCTGTGACAGACGGTTAAACAGACAACGGAGTGGTCCTATAGGAACTGAACCCTTATAAGGGTACCGTTTTTCCATATGGAGGTTCGAAAACAAAAAGACACCCACTCCACCCATAGAATTACACCCACTGCCCATAGAACTAAGTTTGTGCAAAGAGATGTGTAACTATTTTTTATTGTACAATAAAGTATATTCTATCTACGTATAACAAACTGTTTAGTTGGTAAAAAAACTCTAAAAGATAAAATGCAAAGCGATCAACATTAACTGAAACAAGAGCTCTTCAATTCCGCGAAGCAAGGACGAGACAATTGCAATCTATTAAGGCGATTAGATGCCGAATGCCAATTGATTGCTAAGTTCAATCATTATTCCTGTTTATGTTTGTTTGTGTGGATGTGGAGCGGATTGGGTAAGTTCTTAAATCAACATCGTTAATTGAATTTAATGCTTTATTTCAGGCATCTAGGGCCCATAAAATAAAATACACAAAAATAAATAATCGTAATTTCAGGATATTGAGACTAAAATTATTTTACCATGTCCAACCTCATCACTCCACCTAATATTTTTTTTATTTTTATTTAATATGGGTTTGCTCTTGACTCTAGTCTAGGTCATAGATGACAGAGACAAAGTCGACGATGGAGCGAGCTTACCCAGAAGAAGCCTGTTCACTCTAATTTTGAAGAGATTAGGGTCGTATGCGTTCGGAAACACAGACGCAGGCAGAGAGTTCGGCGGTGAGTCGTTGACAGCAGTGCGATTCTCTAAACATGTCAAAGTGTTGGCTTTGGTGAAGTGATCAGGAAGTGAGCTGTCAATCCATTTTATCAATATGGAATGACAGCTCACTTCATGATCACTTCGCCCAAGCCGCAGATCCACAACGGCCTAACCTTATTTTTTCGTTTAGCACTTTAATTTTGCAAATTCCAACGGCTTTTGTTGACTTTCCTAAATGAACGAACAATCAATGGAAAACCAAATAAAAAACGAGATATCTAATAGATAATATTTCGCTTCTTTGCTTCAATAGCATGATAAGTCCGACAATTAATTTGTTTTTTATTTGACGTTTTTTGAAAAAATAAAATTGGTCTCGGCGGTTTTGCTTGAATAACGTGATTAGTCCGACAATGAATATTTCTTTTGACGCTTTTTGAAAAAATTAACTAGGTCACAGCGGTTTCAATTATCAAATAAAAAAATAACCGTCGGACTCATCACGTTATTAAAACAAAGAGGCGATTTGCATTCTAATCATAAAGGCTACGTCTTGTTAAAATATTAGGGCAGAGAAGTTTTACGAATAAAATAAACTGATCACAAATAAAACAAAAAAAGTCTAGTCTATGGTCTAACTCGATGTGCTGAAACACAATCTGTTCGGAAATACAATCCAGTTGGAACAAGCGATCGTTTGAAACTCAATAGTCGAAGGTATAAACAATGTTCTGCCCCGTCAGTATCACGAAGATCACGCGAACTTGTCACTTATTTAGATATACTAAATAATATATATATATAATAATAATAATATCTAATAATATCTTGGGACAACTCACACACGGTCATCCGATCTCAAACTAGGCAGAGCTTGTGCTATCCAGACAACTGATAAACATATTTATATATTTCTAAATACATACATATTATAGACAAATTACACCCAGACACAGAACAAATGATAATGCTCATCACACAAAGATTTGTCCTGGGTGGGAATCGAACCCACGACCTCCGGTTTAGCAGTCAGGGTCACTAACCACTCGACCAACAGGCCATTCTAGTTGTAGCTTGTGACTTTTTTCACATGGCAACATTAAAGATAGACCCATATTCTAACAGCCAGTTTCAATAACGTATCTTCCTTTAACCAACTGTCAAATTAGCTACCAACAGTAGCTGAAACGTCATTTGTGTGCCTTTCCTGCCAGCATTATGCTGAGTGATGGCCGTTTTGCGCGAATGTGACGCATATCTTCTCAACTTGCATAACTTTTGTAATTTTGTATATTTTATTTTTTGATATGCGTCATGCTTGTCGCAAATAAACTGTTTTCTTTTCTTTCTTTTTTCCTTTCAAATATGACGTTTCAGCTACTGTTGGTAGCTAATTTGACAGTTGGCTAAAGGTAGATACGTTATTGAGACCGGCCGTTAGTCAGAGTTAGATCCTTGAAGTCAAGGATTTCTCTATGGACTGAAAAGGTTCCATATCTTATTTCTGTTACATATTTTATAACAAATGCTATATTAATTTGGAAATAAAAACCACGTCTTGCTTTGAAAATATTTGAATAAATAAGTACAGTTACATACAGCAAATGGTTTAAGTTTTGCAAAAATATAACATTTCTAAAAACAAATAAAAGAATGCTGCTAACTAGCTAGTTGAAGAATTAAGTAGAAAACATACAAAACATATTTCAGTTAGTCAATTATGTAAAACTATTTATATTCATGAGTAATAACAGTCGCACGGGTCGAACTTCGAGGTTAAGCAACGTTTGCCGAGGTCGCTCCGTGGATGGGTGACCATCTATTACATACCGATTTTCCTCGTGCCTCAAAAAGAACATTAAGCCGTAACTCCCGGCTGTCATTTGAACATCTTTGACAGTCGTTACGGGTAGTCAGAAGCCAGAAAAATCTGATATCAGTCTTGCCTAGGGATATTTTATTACCTAGTTACTGGGTTGTGGATTCAGCTGCATCTGGTTAGACTGGAAGCCGAGCCCAATTTAGTTGGGAAAATGCTTAGCACATTCATTGGTTCATGAGTATAATTTAAAAATAATTCAAAATCAAATGCTCTATGGACACAGTGGTTGTAGAATTCAAGGCTGTGGTGTGGGTTGTCCGCCATTGTACATTTATGCATGAAGGTTATAGGAATACGTCTATATATTGCAGAAGATATAGGATGTGTTTTATAGGATGGAGGATTATAGGTGACCTAAAGCAACTTTATGTTTTCAGTAAAGAATACCTGTTTATCTAATGATATCTAGATCTGCGTTCGCGGAAGGTGCGATTTTCACTTTGGGTGACTTTGATGGACATTTTTGTATAACACGTTGATAAAATCTACGTATTACAACTTAAACACGTGCGAATGACTGAAAAACATAAACAAAACATAAAAACGATGTAGATTACCGGGAATAAACCGTTGTTCTGATAAGATTATATTTTCAGCAACAACTACTTAAATGTTTAAAGGACACTTGACGGTTATTACAAAACATTCATTGACGTTAACTTCTAAGATACAAATCCATTCTCGATACAAAAAACGCAATGTACATCAAAGTACGTCAAACGTTGCCCTTAGCATATAAGACCGATATCATTCATTGACATTTCGAATCATCAGATGACAATGACACCAATAATAAATCACAAACAGACAACAATGAACTATAAATGTGATTTTATTAAAATGTCCGGTTGTAAAAACGGTTCCCCTGTCCAAAAATGTAAAAACATTACTCGCCATTGTCATAGATTTTAGTATTCAATCGATATGTCCTTACTACCGGCTGGAAAGATCTTTATCCCGATAAAAAATATTCCTGGCTGCAAAATAAAAAAAATTAAATCAATGTGTTCTTTTTTTTTCTGTGGAAACTTTTCGGCGGATATGCAAATTCAAAATCGAACGTTCGAAATTTTTTAACAAAAATTCTACGTCAGTATTTCTTTTATTTCCTTTTTAGTATCCTGGCGATTGGTATTGCCATTGTCAGTAAAAATATTTTATTGTAAAAAAGAAATAACTCCCGTGGGAGTGGAAATAAGATACATTTTATCATGCATCTCATTTCCACTCTCACGAATGAAACGTGGCGTTACACGGATTTCAATCTAATTGCTTTGCATAAAAATGTAGTAAACTATTACTTTAGGTACCTAGTTACTCGAAGTTTTGCATCAATGTGTGTACCTACTAACAGGCTCCAGTACAGGCGATAATTGAACATTTACGAAAGGAAGAATAATGCCTCATGATTATAAGTCTTGTCACTGCGTGCGTTAGCGTCGGGGGTCATCGCTGATCTTCGCGTTGTGCTCGTAAACGGGTGCTGCTTGTGGTGACTGGTCTTGCTAGGCATGGTTTTTATTATTGTTATAACGATAAACTGCTTTTTAGGGTTCCGTACCCAAAGGGTAAAAACGGGACCCTATTACTAAAACTCCACTGTCCGCCTGTCTTTCTGTCACCAGGCTGTATCTCATGAACCGTGATAGCTAGACAGTTGAAATTTTCAGAGATGATGTATTTCTGTTGCCACTATAACATCAAATATGAAATAAAATTAAAAATAAAAGGGGCCCCCTTTTATTTTTAATTTTATTTCATATTTGATGATGATGATCCCAGGAGTATGTTCCCTTAGGATAATTTTCGACAATAACGCGGGCGGAACCGCGGGCGATAGCTGATAATTATAAATATTTTGGTGAACAGACGAATAAATGTACGTAGTTCTATTTTATATTTTATGCGGCAAGAAAAACCAATGTCGACTATTCCGCCATAGTTATAAATTTTGGAGGAAATACAAGTGTGCATAGTAGATAGCAAAAAATTACGAACGATCTTCGTAGTTGAATTTAGAACGAACCTGACGTATCACCAGGTGCTGAGGTTCCCGCCAAAAAGTAAAAATCACTGGCTGGTTGAATCGACCAATGCGGATGTTGAAAACGATCACCATTTGCTATTTGGGTACTAGGTTATTGAGCTAGAAAATAATTGCTGTCAGCCTCGAAAAGCGAACCGAATCCATGTTTTTTAAGGGTTCCGTACCCAAAGGGTAAAAACGGGACCCTATTACTAAAACTCCACTGTCCGCCTGTCTTTCTGTCACCAGGCTGTATCTCATGAACCGTGATAGCTAGACAGTTGAAATTTTCAGAGATGATGTATTTCTGTTGCCACTATAACATAAAATATGAAATAAAATTAAAAATAAAAGGGGGCCCATCACACAAGAAAAATGTGTTTTTCGGCTTATGGTACGGCTTGACCATTTTTTTTTTTATTATTACTACTATGTTGGCTCTAGTTTATCACTTGTGGCTTCAGTCACAATCCTATTGTTAGATTATACCATTGCGCATTGCACGTGTAAGCGGGCACACCATTTATGCTTGAAGGCTTAATTAGTTTGGTTTACTTGTTAATGCTTGAGTTTGTCTGTTTTTGATGGCTTAATGGAGTGTGCTAGCTAAAAAGTGACAATTAATTTAATTTCATTTGAGTTATAAATTGGTTCTTTGTTTTCTGTGTCATGTTTTGTAAACTTCTTCGCATACTACTGTATAAATTCAAGTTCTTAGAACATAACAGACAGATGTGTTGCTGGGGAGTTTGTTGCGCCACTTCTTCTTCCCAGCTAAAATACTAGGAAGTGGTGACGGGCGGGTGTTTTGGGGGACTGTCTTTATGTAGAACTTTGACGTTCCAAAAGTGCTGGCACTCAGCCTATATATGAGATGCATATTGATTGATTCATGCATATATGAACAGACAGCATGATTTTCTACATCAATATTTTATTATTGAATTATTTATTTTTTATCATGGCTTAAAACTATCAGCCGCACGGGTCGATCAAGGTTAAGTAACGCTTTCCAAGATTGGTCTGTGGATGGGTGACCATTTTAACATACCGAGTTTCCTCCGTGCCTCGGAAAGCACGTTAAGCCGTTGGTCCCGGCTGTCATTTGTATATCTTTGGCAGACGTTACGGATTGTCAGAAGCCAGTTAATCTGACTCCAGTCTTGCCAAGAACTACCGTGTTACCCAGTGAAAGGGTTGTGGAGGTCTAGTAGGCAGCTCCACGTAAAATACTGGTATTCAGCTGAATCCGGTTTGACTGGAAACCGACCCCAATATACATAGTTGGGAAAAGACTAGGCAGATTCATATTTTATAAAATATCATCATTTTCGATGTCACTAATAAACTATGTAAGTTTTGATTACATGTCAAAACACCATAATCAATTGTAAAATCTCTGTCTCAATTGTAAATTTCGCTTCTGGCAACACCCATATTTTTGCACGATCAACACGCGATCAATATTTTATTACAAGATAAATAAATAAAGCCAAGTCATCTCACACAACTAGTTTTACATAGAACGTTTCACAGGTTATCTTAAATAGAAACTGTGTATAAAATCGTCGAGTTGACACTAACGACTTTGAGGAAAAATATTATTTGTCAGCTTGCAACACTGGACATAAAAACTAATGGGGCGTTATATCCGAACGAGACCACTATCGACGCATAAAACTACAAACTAGTGTTGCCACGCTTAGCGTTTTATGGGAATTCCTGATTAAAGAGGTGGTTTATTTAAAGATGAACTTTATTAGTTCGACCATGCCTTTCAAGTACAAATTGAATCAAGCCTTAACTGAAGAAGTTATGCAATTACTTTTTTAACGATGGGAAATCTTCGAATGACTCCTCCGCTCTGGGTAGAGCGGAAGGGAGTGTCATGGGTTCCGCCTAATGCCCTTTGCGTTCCAGGACCGCGGTGACTCTGTCGAACGAATCCCGCAAATTGCAATCACCCTTTTTTTTAAGGACAGGTAATCCTCAAAAGACTTCAGCCGCTCTGAGTGGAGCAAAAGGGCGTGTCAAAAGCTGTGAGTTTGACTGAACTTCGAATTTCTTATTTTAGTGATCGATATTATAGAGCCTCTGTATAAAACTACAAGTTTAGGTAAACACCATTATCACGCCTTTATTTCCTGAAGGACTAAGTAAATTGTACACTATAGTCAACATTCGCTTGCCCTAACCAATCAATATTCATTTATATAACATTATTCCGTTACTGGTGACTGACAGACAATGCACAGCTGAAACTACTGGTCGTTGAAAGCTGAAATTTGATTGGCATGTAGCTTTCCTACACTCCTTAGGGGAGCACTAAGAGAGCATTTGCCGAAATTCTTACAGGAACGGGAAAAAATGGGATATGCGCGTACGAAGTCGCGGGCAAAGACGAAATGGAATCTATCAGTTCAGAGTTTTTACTTTTGTCGATTTTCTGACTCCCCGTAACTATTGTCAAAGATGTGGAAATTATATTTTTTCCTACGCGTTCCTTTTTTCCTTCTTTTCTGATTAATTTCGATTTCTCCGGGACGCGTCGATCTTCATTGACTCGGCGTTTTTTCTGGTGGTCGCCACTGTTGATTCTGGCTTTCAGGAGTTGCAGTGGTAGGGTATGTGTGGCGGGCTTGGGTTTACTAATGATAAGCATAAAATATATAGGCACAATTTACATTGGCATAATGAAAATCAGCATAAAGATCACTATGCATAATATTATTAGGCATAAATATTTTGCCATAATGCTTGTTGCCATAAATACTGCTAGCATAATAATAATGAAATATAATTTTATAAAGCATAATGTTATTAACGCATAATGATATAAACACATAACGTTTACCACCTGCTGCGCTAAGATAGTGGGGTTAACCATAATGACGTTTTTATATTATATTAGATGAATAAATATAATGCCTTTAAAATTTATACAACTCCAACTTATGCCAAAACATATTAGACTAAATGATAGTTATGCTAACCTTTGCATTATGCCAAAGCATTATTACGCAGCAGTATTATTATGCTAATAAAAGTTATGCGAAAACGTTATGCCAAACTATATTATGCCATAAAATTTTATGCCAAGAGTACTACCGCGGGCTTGTCCCAAAAAATATATATCAAATATCTACGAATGACTGCCGGGACTTGGTTTCCGAGGCACGGAAGGTTACAGTTGGATCGTCCATCGTCGGACCAGACTCGCCGAGCGTTATTCAACTAAGAAGATCGGCTTTATTGGTGATTATAATTTATTAAGACCCAAGCCTTTTGTCAGAAAAGCCTTCATTTCCATATTTTTTTTACAAATTGCGATTGAGAACGTTGCTTTAAAATTAGTAGAATTGGCCCTAAGGCCTACTACTAACCTTAAAATACTATACGCAATACTAAAACCTTGCACTAAATGTTTTGGCACAGTTGGCGGGGTCGAGATAGTCGAGGCATTAGATCAAACGAGTCCCGTATACACACCAGCGTTGACGAGTCGCGTCTCGGATAAGTGCACTTCAGTTTAGTGATGTTTGACAGTCCTGATGAGTCGATGGTCGTTGTCGATGAAAAGTGATTTTGAGACGAAGAAGTCAATACTTTACTGCATCAATCCTTCTTATAGTGCTGACAAATAACATCAGCCTTAGATTCAGCTTAATTCGCAACATTATGACAAAAAATATTTAGGCGTTCGTACAATGAAGGGTAAATGCCATCAGGACTCCTTTTTGAAAAAGGAATAGTGCTATTTTTTCTATGTAGCTCCATCCCTATTCCACTCTATGAGAATAGTAACTTTTACAGCTCATGGCCCCAGTACTGTGATTATATCAATTTAGGTTAACCACACGAAGCATATAAAAAAGGAAGCCACAAATACCGATTGATTTATTAAAACTTCACACAGTTAATTCTTTAACAGTCAGCCAAGGGTGGTGAAGAGATGACATAACAGGTACATAAAAAAACTAAAGGACAAAATATTTTAAGTAAAATGGCTACAAAAGCCGGTACTGATATCACATGTCAACTGTTACCATTACCATAACACCAAACAATATAATAAATATTTTCGGATGTATCGATAAAACGCTTCTCTAGCAAATCCCAACACTACAGTTTCGGACCCCTGGTCGCCGTGTGCGCATTAAAATCGTTATTCAATTGTAGCGGTCGTATTGTAGACCAATGACGGCACTTTAGTAGCTCTATTTGAAACACTACAATGTCAACGAGTGATTTGTCGCTTTTAGATACCTAGACGCGAATTTAGAGATGTCGATGCTGGGATAAATGGAATATACTTCATTGTATCTATAACAAAAATAGTTGCATAACTCTTTTTTTTATTTTTTTGTGAGTGGCGTCTCGCAGTTCAACCTATAAGGTTGTCGACTGCTTAACCGGGCTTGCCTGTGGTGACCTTAATATAATATTAAAGCCTCCAGCCAGGGCTTATAAAAAACTTACAAACTAAGCGACTACACGCTAGGGCACCTGTGAGGTACGGGCCTCGGCTTAAGGCGTCGCTGGGGTGCATAACTCTTACACGAACTTAATTCTATGGATGCAATGGCGTACCCATAGTATAAATACACACATGGTTTGGTATGGTGGCAAGTTTGAGACTTATCTATTGAATGGCAAATGATGACGACCAATGGTTAACGACATAGCCCAAAGGATCACCAAACTGAAGTAGCAGTGAGCAGGGTAATTGCTCGCAGAACAGATGGTCGATGGAACCGAAAAGAAGACGAGCGTTGGAAGGCCTCCCACAAGGTGGACCGATGACCTGGTGAGGGTCGCGGGAAGCCGATGGATGCGAGACGCACAGGACCGGTTGTTGTGGCGACACTTGGGGGAGGCCTGTGTCCAGCAGTGGACGTCTTTCGGCTACTATGATGATGATGATGATGATGAGATGACGAGTGCTGAGAAGTTTGTTGCTCCACTACTTGGTCCCTGCTTAAACACTAGGTCGAAAAGATAGTGGTGTCGGGCAGATTGTAGTCAAACTCGTGTTTGACCACTCTCTCACCAGGCCTCGACTCAATAATGATTTAGTATGCTCAGCCTAATTTCAACAAATACTTCGCCTTGGGAAAGGTCTATGTTCAGTAGTGAATTGCGATAGGCGTAGTTTATTGAGATGAATCGATGATCATATAAGCCGAAAGACGTCGACTGCTGGACATAGGCCTCCCCCAAAAAGAAGGGGTTTGCCGTTAGCCGCTTGGCAGGCGGGTTGGCGATCGCAGTGTAGCTGTTGCAATGTACAGAGAATGCTACTGCCCATTCTAATTTAGTTTCAATGGATGAACCTACTTATGCAAACAGGGTGTAGAAATAAACTTAAGATAGCGGGATAATCACCAACCCATCTTTAACCGTAACACATACAGAATTAAGACAAAAAACGGCTCTTTTCTCAAAACTATCATTGTGTGAGACGGTCATGTTTGCATAAGTAGATCCAAATTGTAAATACTAATTTAACTATATACACTTAAGATAAAACACAACCACCAACTAAAATATGGCGTCAAAAAATTCGTCCGCATCGCTATCAACTCTGCCAGGGATGCGGAATTTGTTCGAAAGAGTCACCGCGGCCCTGGAACGCAAAGGGCTTTAGAAGGAACACGGATGGGTTTTAGTCAGTAAGAGTCAGACACGCCCTTCCGCTCCACCCAGAGCGGAAGAAGTCATTTCACGATTTCCCAATCCCAAAAAAAAAAACGCTATCGACTGGAAGTGAGCCCGAAAGACTGGTGGCATTGCCACGCTGTATGGCAATGCTTATCCTCTGTCCGAGGTACAAGCCAGCTCTTGGACCACGCGAAGTGTTCACTAAACGTTTAGCAAGTTCTTTATATAACGCATGAGCACTCGGACCCCACGGTCCAAGAGTTTCAACCCCAAACGGCTCGAAAATATGTAAAGGTAATTGCCAACTAGGTTATTATATTTCCGCCGCTTGAGGTTCTCTTATTTAATGAATCCACACTGTAATAGAATTAATTGATTTAAATATTTTCTATTCCAAAAATGAAACCAAACCTAAGAACGAGAAAAAATGTTCGAGAACCTGCCATAAAAATTAATTACCCACCAACAAAGCTCCGACCTATTACAACAAGACGGGTGCCTATTCATAAACGAACAAACAAACATACCTAACGAACCGCAAACAATAACGTGGTAAATAGTAAATAATTTACAGAAGAATGCACACAGTGTGCCGACCGTTTAGAGCATGTTAACAGTTCAATATAATTAGTATTGTTTTAAAGAGAAAGGTGTGAAGAATAGAATGGTGATTATTTTTTTGTTTCGACGCCATTTTGGTCTATGATTGAAAGTAGAGTGTTTGGGAACTAAGGGTTTAGTTAAACGTAATGACGTTGACGTACAGGGTGTCAGAATTGCGTAGGTAGTCATATTTAAGATGATGATGTTTTGTTAGTATGTCTTGAAAAGTTATTTGTGTGGAACTTTTTAGTCGTTACTTTTACTACGACGGTCCTAGTTTATCACTTGTGACTTTGTGTCACAACTTATGGTTAAATTCCAGCGTTGCACATGTAAACGGGCACGCCATTTATGCCTGGAAGCTCTTTTTTGAAGTGAAAACTTCTTTAGAGGCGTTGTGCTCTTTAAGGGATGGATAAAAAATGTTAAACTCGCGTCAGGACACGTGACTGATCAAAAATTCGTAAGACGGAGGGAGAGTAGACCGCCGCGAAATGAATATATGTATTTTATATTCGCAAAATATCAAAAATGCACAACGTTAATGTGAGTGCAACCCGTTGTTTTTTTTTTGCTATTGTATGCTTGAGTTAGTGTATTTAATTACCTTTGTATTTATTTCTATAATTGTTTCAGATTTAATTGTTAGCGTTATATAGTGTGCTAACTGACATGTGGTATTTAATTTAATGTAATTATCTGATTCTATCCTAAAATGTTTAAATATACTTTGTAGGTATGCGGAACAGAGAGTAAAGTCCCGCATATCTCCACCGAAAAGGGGAGGATCCTCCGAACCAGACGGTTGTTGTGTCTGATAGTTATAGTTGATATTCGGACTGTTGTATATGTTCAAATCGCACGGAGAACTTTGTTTGCGCGATGCAGGATTTCGATGTTAGTTCGTCGTAGATGACGCTGCGGTTCTTTTTGCTGCCGTACAAATTTCGCTTCTTAGTTTTTGATGTGGCGGCATTGATGCCGCTACAATACCATTGTATAAATTCAAGTTCTTCAAACTTAACAGACATATGTGTGTTGCTGGGGAGTTTGTTGCGCCACTTCTTCTTCCCAGCTAAAACACTAGGAAGTGGTGACGGGCTGAGCGATTTGGGGGATTGTTTCATGTAAATTTTGACGTTAAAAAAGTGCTGCT
This sequence comes from Mamestra configurata, assembly GCA_002192655.3. Lineage (NCBI taxonomy): Eukaryota > Metazoa > Arthropoda > Insecta > Lepidoptera > Noctuidae > Mamestra > Mamestra configurata. The sequence continues at coordinate 278,607 of NDFZ01005251.1, forward strand.
TTTTAGCGTAATTTGAATAAATGCCTTTTGATTGATTGATTGCCATTCGCTCAAAACCAAGTAAATACTCATAAGTCATTACAATAGCAAGTATCATTGATATCGATAAAATAGCATTGCTGTCCATCCTCTTGACGCAACCTTATCCTTTACGTAAACCATGCGCAAGCGCAACAAAATGCACCGTAACTCCAAATACTTGCACAAAAACTTTCAGTACTTACGTAACACCAACAAAACACGGGAACAAATCCGTTTAATTACTGCACTACCGTTTGATGGTACACCCTTCAACAAGCTTCAGTATTTCAGGAGTTAACACAACACGGTATTATCCACCCTATGGCTGATATTTCAGAGGTGATTATTGTATGAAAGTGTAGTGGGGATAATGGGGTGATATGTGTGGTGTGGTGTACAAAATCCTTTTGTTCTCGACTCCTTTGATTCGAGCCGTGTTCAGACTTTGATTTGACGTATGTGTTCTCTTCTATAAACAAAATGTTTGTTTGGTTCCCCAATCTCTTTTGTGTGTATAATTTATGGGTTTCGAAATGGCGATAAAATTCTTCTTGTTGATGAATGGGGTTAAATTATGGGTTGATTACATTGAACAGAATATTTTTCAATACTTGTTACACATTGGGGTTAAAAAAAAAATGGAATGAGGGAATTAACACGTCTATGACCTGTCAGTTCCATCATTTGTTCCATCACATGCTAAGTTCGAACTTGTCCGCTGGTCTCGCGGTTGCAAGCGCGACTGCCGAGGGTGGCGCTTCGATTCCCAGGTCGGGCTAAAGGTGTTATTGGGATTTTCCAATAGGAATTTTTCAATGACAGCCCGGAGTTTAGGAGTTGGTGGTGTGACACCCCCGTGCTTCGGAAAGCATGTTAAGCCGTTGGTCCTGCACCAGATCTCTCTCCGGTCGTGTCGGGTTGCCGTCCCATCGGAATGGAAGAGGCGCACACACTTGTGCACTATAATAGGTACCTAAGACCCGCGCCGATGGCTAGTCTCGGTTAAGATTGGCCGCCATGGCCGAAATGGGTCAGGAGGACTATAATTTATCGCATATGGGATTATGTTTTTCTTGAATTTCGTTGCGGGACCCAAAACAGTTGAATCGTTTTTTCGAACCTTGTCGAACTTGATTGATTTCTCTGATAGTCGCCACTGTTGATTCTGGCTGTCAGGAGTTGAGAATAGTGTGGCGTGCTTGTCTCAATATATACTGACATAGGAAGGCATATAGGCTCAATATATACTGACATAGTAAGGCACATAGGCTCAATATATACTGACATGGGCAAATGTAGCCAGAAAGCTTAGTTTAGCTAGATTGGTTACGCAAATCCTCGAGCTATTAACGCACTGTCTAACAGACACAGAGTTATTGCGTTTTAAAATATTATGTAAGGAAGACTACCGATTAAATAATATATTAGACCCAACCATAACTCGCGGAGTCAAAGACCAAAATATTACCACAACATGGTGTCAAAGAGCAAATGCAAAATAGAGACTACGCATAGCGTGATGACAACCTTGCAAATATCTCTTAGGCCTTGTCCAGAGTAAACGCGGTGACTAGAGCGGACGCGTTTAGGTGAACACAGCGTATAGCGATTTTTGTAGCGGGCATGGGAGAGCACTTCAATACATTGTTGTCATTTAATTATAATAATCATAATTGTGTACTTCTACTTCTAAACCTATTGTTAATTTTATAAGTAGTGCTGCTCACTCAATTTATTTTACGTTAATATTTTTTTTATATAGATAAAAATAACCTACCATGAAAAGAATCTTGAATAGTATTTTGTAAAATAATTGTCGTAAACACTGTTACTATCTTATATATATCTAACTTAATATGTGTTTAAAAGTTTTTTTTTTTCTTATTGTTTCCATTGCAGTTTATGCGTACAGTGCATGTAGTGCTCTTTTTTAAGTAATGAGGCACTTAAACTTAAGTCTGGAGTGCTTTCTCATAAATGTTATAGTGTACTCATTGTTGAAGAGCCAAATAAAATAAATAAATAAAAAAGATTAAACTCAAAACCTGAAAAGGGCTCATTGTACTGGTTATTATGAACCACTTTGAAAAAAACCAGCTATTCAGTACATTTTGATGAGCTATGCAAACATACCTAAATGTATGGGGCATTTGATTTTTTCTGCGCTTTAAGGGTTAATCCTATTTGTTCATAATTTAAATGAGTATAATTCTGTAACAAACTAAACACTAATTGATTGACTGTAAGTATTGCAGCATAATAATAGTTTTAAGTTATTGAAACTAAATCTTGGTGTTTGCGATGTTAAAGACACTTATAAATAAACAAAGAATGAATGCAAACGGCGGTATAATATTTTCGACAATTCACTTCCGCCATATCAACCGCGCAAGCTCCTCACCCTGTGCGAGGCCTAAGCATTTTACAAATAATCCGCCTGTCAACTATTTCCCTTGCAAACGGGTACCCGTTAACAAGTAGTACTACAAGTTACAACTCATAACTTGCTGACAGAAGCTGTCAATATGTTACCGGCAATTAAACGATAGCCAACAATTTTACTATTCAAACCGTGTCTGCCTGTCTGTACTGGAGTTAGATAGTATCAAATTATTTATGTTATGCATATTTTGATATTGAGATTGTGAATCGTTAGGCTCTAGTTTATTCATATCTTTATCCAGGGTTTTGCCGTAAAGATAGCAATGACATTTTCCGTTTTAAAAGGTTTCAAGCTGTTCTATCATTATGATCAATCAAATGCATGCATTTTATTGATAAACTTACTGCCTTCTTTAATTATTCTATATTAAGTACTTAAAAGCATTATTAGAATGTAAAAATCACAAATTTATCATGTGTATCTTCTTAGTTTTAATTAGTATAAATCATTATTCCGATCTCACTAGCCATATATAAGCCTTCAAAGGCTTCTGTGGCATATATTTGATACTCTGCGATATATATTTTTAACATAAAAAATAATAAAAAAATTGAGTTGAAGAAAAGTGATTGAGTTCATAGAAATTACCTACCTGTGCCAAGAGGTGCTCCATTTTCAACACTAAGCATCATATTGTAAGAGACCTGGCTACTGGAAGACTCGGCGTAAGAAGGCCTCCTGGTAGAAAGACGGCGATGGTCTGGTTCACTGCGCAAAAAGACTTTGCTTCATAAACTTCGCACCAGGTCCTCATCCGGAACTTAGCATTTACATCCTGTATGTGGAGGTCAAGCAATGGGTGTCATTCGGCTGAAATGATGATGATGATAGAGCTGGCACCCTAAGTAGGCATCTTCATCACCTTTATAACTTTGGCTTCAAACATTGTATACAATTGAACATGACTAAAAGCTGTTCACAAACCAAATCACTTACTTACAACTTCACTTTTCAAGGGCCAGCCTGTCAACAAGGACACCTAATTCCGATCACTGTTTATAACTTTGGCTTCAAACATTGTAAACAATAAACATGACTAAAAGCTGTTCACAAACCCAATCACTTACTTACAACTTCACTTTTCAAGGTCCAACCTGTCAACAAAGAGTGCGATAGTCTCAGATTGTAAAATAATTAGTAATATCACTACAACCAATTAATATCCTCCCACGCGGCCATAATCAATATCAAACATCTCAATTTCAATACGAGTGGGTTGGTAGGGATGGGCGGTGTTGCACGGGGAAATGGGAAAAGAGAAGAAACAAAAATTGCGTGAGTCCGCGATCCATAATCCATTGAAAAGACTTGTTTCACATCTAGTTCTATCTCTCACTCAAAAAAAAACGGAGTCATTTATTTCAAATGAACAGTTTACAATCGCTTTTAAATTGTCCAGGTCGGTCAGTCAAAAAGATTAAGCCTAGGTGCACGTTCCAAAGCGTAGATTTCTATGAAGAGGAAAGAGCAAGAAACTCCATAGACACTGTTTTAAATCGGTGCAATACAAAGTAATAGACAAATTACTTACAAATATGATTTCATCTGAAAATACTAATAGCATTTATGTATCAGTATATTCAGAACTCATTAAACAAAATTCGAGTTGTGATACTTTTTCATTAGTCCCACGATTTTTTGGTAAAGTAAAACAAAAACTTATTCAATTCTTTTGATTGAAAATGTTCTTCTCTTTCATGATCATTTTAAAACAATGCTGGGCAACTTGGCCCTACTATGAAGTCTTAAAACGATCATGATCTAAGAAGGAGACGGAGGTATAGGTACATAGCTAATATATCTAATTTGGCATAATTTTTGAATTTTTATATTGTATGTTATTTGAATGCTTATTTTATTTTATTTTTTATAATTCTATGTTAGTTAATGTAATTGGACCTGTGCCGGTTTAATTAACTAGAAATAAATAAATAAATAAATAAATAAATAAATAAATTTATAAATAAATAAATAAATAAATAAACAAATAAATAAATACATAAATAAATAAATAGCGAATAGCACTATCCCGTTTACATCATCGGAATTGGATGGCATTAGCACGTCATAGTAGGGCTGCAGGACCAGCTATCTAAGGGCTACTTACAGATTTACCTACTTTCAAATAGTTATTTATATACATAATCTAATTATAATCCATAGGATGAGGAGGACCTGCGTTTGTCAACAGGGCTCTTTAAAATCCACACCCTTCTCAATAATAGATTCCCGATATCTCGCGAAAATTATACAAGTCCAACACTAGTAGTTCCATTGGCTGCAAAACTAGAATACAGGCGATATTATCTAAGTTGAATTTATTCGCTGCATATTGGAGTGCAGAGTTAATTGCTATGTATCGCTCTGAGAAAGCCTGCTCGGTTCGTATTGTAACTTGAAATGTAGGACCAATTTTTTGCAAAATAATATTGCGTTTTTACCGCCGTTTTTGAGCTTGACTTTGAGCTATGATAACTTCGGTAGAACATGGAAATTCAATTAAACATATTATTTAAGGCTTGTTACTCCTTTTTCGAAATCAGGTATTTGTTTCGGTTAAACAGAAAAGCGTGATAAATTGTATAAGTAAATAAAAAAATAAATTATAAATTAAAAATATATTTTTTAGCTAAACTTACAAGAAAGTAACATGGTCAACCACAAAATTTTACGATACAAAAACTTCCACTCAAACTAAAATAAATCAACCTGAAGCGAACGCTAGAACTACTCGTAAAAATAACACAAAAAAATCCAAAATCTTACTAATGACTAGGTACCTAATTAGCTAACCAGAGCCCAGGGACAAGAATTCCCCGGCACGAACCCGTGACAATCTCGCCACGTTGGCTGCCAATTAGTTACCAACATAAGGATAAAAAGACCAAGGAGATGGTATCGAAGAACGGCGCCGGCGTCGAAGATGTCGCGTTAAAAACATTGTGAGAGTTTGTAAGCTTTGCAAGAATTTGGTTTCGATTTTAAATTGGGTTGGGATTTTAAATGCACGGGGTTCGGTAGTTAGAATACACTATTGATCTGGCTGATTGTTATTTGAATAAGGTTGCTGGTGATCTATTTAATTTGTGGTTCTAATAAACTCATCATCATCTGCCTAGCCTTTTCCCAACTATATTGGGGTCGGCTTCCAGTCAAAACAAATTCAGCTGAATACCAGTATTTTACGTGGAGCGGCTGCCTACCAGACCTCCAAAACCCATTAACTTGGTAACACGGTACTTCTTGGCAAAACTGGAGTCAGATTAAACAAACTGAGGACATTTAATTCATGAATGTTAACAACGTAAACTTTGAGACCAATCCTGTTGAGTTGTTCGAGTGTGAATATTAGGTAGGTATATATGAACTCAACAGCTGTTTATCACTTATGCTAGCTTTTGCCCACAACTTCGTCCACGCATATCCCGTTCCTGTATAGTCTACAGTCTTCCTCATGAATGTGGCTATCATAATTATACAAAAATAATTTTCCAAATCCGACTGGTAGTTCTAGAGATTAGTGCGTTTAAACAAACAAACAAACATTCGAATGACGAAATTGTCACCCCATACATGAGCACCACCGTCCGTAAAACTTACAAAACATTCAGCAGTACGATTCTGTAAACATCTCACCGTGTAAGCTTAGGTGAAGTGAACATGAAGTGTGCTGTCAATCCATAGAAACAAGATGGAATTCACGCTCACTCCACCCAAGTTTACACGGTGAGACGTTCACAGAATTGCCCGGCAAAAATATCAAAAGGTTTTGAGAAGGTTGAAATTGCATTTATTGGCACAATAAAAAAATAAAACAAACACCACCCACCAAAAACACAAACAGAGAATATCAAAAAATTTTTAGTACGTATAACAATATTGTGCCAAAAAGGCCTCAGCTCAGACCTTCGATAGAGCGTTGTGTTCGATTGCGCGTTGTGTTTCACGCGCACCTCAAAGAGATGTCAGCATAGAAGACGGGGCCCGCTAGGGCCAGAGCCTGCCAGGGTTGCGGAATTTGTTCGAAAGAGTCACCGCGGCCCTGGAACGCAAAGGGCTTTAGAAGGAACACGGATGGGTTTTAGTAAGTAAGAGTCTGGCACGCCCTTCTGCTCCACCCAGAGCGGAAGAAGTCATTTGATGATTTCCCTTCCTTAAAAAAAAAAAAAATGTATTACCACCTAACGCTGATTTTCAGCTGCAGCCCACGTGCAACCAATCATTCTCACCACCTGTGACCATCAAATTACATCATCAACAAACTGTATTCATTCGCCTAGCTCTCCAGGAAGTTACAAAATTTCATTCACTTCAGTTTCAGAATGGAATCGAATTAAAATTTTATGGGCTATATGTGTGAGTCAATCGTCGTAAATGTTTGACACTTTATGCTCCTGCGCTGCGCTAGTAAATTATGTCCAACGGAGCTACAATTTTTAGGCATGTTTTTAGATTTTATGATGATATTAAAGTAGTTTTCCTTACTGAAAATAACCGTTACGAAGTTATCTTCAGTAACTTTTATTTTACTTGGGAGCTGTTAAACCAAGTACCGTAACCAAATAACGGCAATAAACGATTTTTTTTTTGACGATGACCACTCGCAGTTCAGCCCACTAAGGCTGTATACTGCTTAACCGAACTATCCTGTGGTGGCCTCAAATGAATTAAATGATTATATTAAATGACCGTTCGCTAGGGCATCCCCTGCGGGATACGGACCTCGGCTTAGCGGCGTCATTTCGGGAGGACAGCAAGGGACAGGCTGGGTCATATCATTATTTGGGGACCTTTACAAAGGTCGGGGAGAGTTATTACTGGGACGTCGCGACGGGTCTCGGCGGCGAGGCCGGAAAACGGAACGCGGTCTGTTTATGTATTTTCTAAGAGTGCTGGTTTCCCTACGGCTCTCTTGTATATGGGTGGGCAATAAACGAGTGCATACAAAAATATAAGTACCAGGCAATCATGCAACAATAAGATGTTGAGCACTTACTAAGCAATTAATAGCCAATCAAGAACGAGAAGTAGAAAATAAAGAGAAGGGTGCCTCCACAAAAAGATCAAGTAAAGGGCATAAAGATGGGAAGAGACCCATGAACACAGGTAAACAAGTAAAATGTGTGAAGTACATTACAGTGCATAGTAGGGGTCACTTTATTAATGTAATATTATTATTTTACTGAACTGTAAATGATGACGTTCAAAAGTGCCGTTTAATGGCCTAATTGAAATAAACGTTTTGACTTTGACTTTGTACCCTTTTAAAGAAAAAAGTAACATTGAGATAACAACTGATAATGGAGACTACTCCATTATCAGTTGTTATCTCAATGTTACTTTTAGTGGTGCTAAAGCGGTATACTTGCTTGTTGGGTATACTAATACCACTAGACCAACTAGACAGTGGTGGTGGTCACAAGTTTAGTATTCGCAGGTAGCAAATATCTCACGTAGGTGAAGTAATCCATACAAACAAGATGGACTAACAGGTCGGTCGATTCTGTAAACATGTCGAAGTGAAGGCTTGGGTGAAGTGATCACGAGGTGAGCTGTCAATCTATATAATCAAGATGTCACGTGATCATGAAGTGAGCTGTCATTCCATCTTGATTATTTGGATTGACAGCTCACCTCGTGATCACTTCACCCCAGACTTTCACTTCGACATGTTTACAGAATCGACCGGCTGTTCACTTCATGCTTACTCCACCTACGTTTTCACGGTATGACGTTGTCAGAATAGTTTGGCTGCTGAACATGAGCTCCTTGGTGCGATGTTTCTGTGTTTTTCTAGTTCCTGAATTTTCCAGTAGCAATCTGGAGTCCAAATTTGTGCCTATTAGATGGGACAAAAAACATTACTAGCAAAATGTATACAGGATGATTCGTGATTGAGTGTGTTCCTTCAAATAGGATGATCTACATAGAGCTAATATTCAACGATTTTGTCACTGGTAACTTGGGTCCCAATTGATTTTCGAATAAACGAGAATAGTGGCCACTCTGCTGAACCCTTCGAGGAATACAGGCGTGTTGATACGTTACGGTTTATGTAATACCTATGGTAAAATTATGGGTTTAATTGTAACCAAAATAAATTTCCATAACTGCCGGAAGATTATGATGTTGAATTAGAACCTAATGAACCTATCATACCAGATAACCAGACCCAAGTAGAAAGCACCAAGAGGCTGATAAAAGGATTCATTTAATTGCCATACACGATTGTGCGCCAAAGATTTATTGAGAATACATTATGTTAATATTTATTATTGTATCGCTATTTCAATTAACTTTACATCTGGATTGTTTAGTTATTTACAAGTCTATTTTGAGAATAACTTCGACTTGGAGTTAACTTCTTCGATATTATTTTGTTTTGTTGCAATTTTGGGTTGTATACAACTTTTTTTTTACTATGATAAGCACACGTTTGACCACTATCTCACCTGATGGTAAGCGATGACAACTCCTCATTAAAAGTCATGCTTATACCAGAGAGTTGTGGGGATCAAACAAAAAGTCGCTCCATGGAAAGTACTCAGCTGGATCCCAACATAGTTGGGAACGGCTTGCGATTTGAGAAGCTATAACGTTATAGAGGTAGAGGTATGCGGAACAAGGAGTAAAGTCCCGCATACCTCCACTGAAATGGGAGGATCCTCCGACCAAACGGTTGTTGTGCCTGCAGGGCAACTGCCTGATAGTTGATATTCGGATTGTTGTATATGTTCGAATTGCATGGAGAATTCTGCTTGCGCGACGCAGTATTTCGATGGTAGTTCATCGCTTACAGGATTGATGGATTTGCGGTTCTTTTTTGTTGCCGTACATATTTCGCTTCTTTGTTTTCATTCATACCGCTACAACGTCAAAACCAAATCTTCATCCAAAAAGAAATACGATCACCTCACTATTTTAAATCTTTCTTGTACAAATAGTACACAAATGTAATGTAATTAAATTAATTATAATATTTTTTTCTATAATTTATATTGAAATATTTAAAAATATAATTGATTGGATGTTTAAATGAATACACGGAATAATAATAATAATAATCCCGCATGACGAGAACCTCGGGAGGGTTGAAAAGATAAACAAACTAAGTATCTTGACTTGGCTCGCGAGGTTGTCGACATTGGGATGTCAAGATGTGAAGCAGTCATCGTGCCGATAGTCGTTACGGCCAACGAAATGATGACAAAAAATATAATTAAAAAATGGCGGCAAATTACTTTTAATGTTGCCTTGTTTTGGAATATCATAAAATTCCCTTCTAAAAGTTGTATTATCATAAAAAAAAAATAAAGAATCACGATAGATTAAAAGTTCCAAATGGGTCACTTTTCAAATACCTAGTCTGATGTAGTTAGTGGAATTTATTTTATTTCAAACACAGATTTGATGCTGTTTTTTATGCCCCATCTAAGGCAAACAGATGATTCACAAATAAAAACTTTAAAAACAATAACAGGTGCCCTACTATGACGTGCTAATGCCATCCAATTCCGACGATGTAAAAGGGATAGTGCTATACGCTATGTATAGCTTCGTCTCTCTCTTGGAGCGGAATCTCGATCGTTTTAAGACTTCATAGTAGGGCCCCTGTCAATTCTATGTATCTACATAACCGATAACAATAAGTTACATGTTCCAAAACAATGAGTAACAACTACAACGAATATGAATTATTTAGGCGGAACTGAACTTTGACCTGTGCTTGCCTTTGTTTCTTAAACGTTGTACACTGTACTGTACATGTCATTGCATTTTGACAGCTAGACGAACAAACAAAACTGTACTGCATAATTACATACAAAAAAAGTGTTTATTCACAGTAATACATTGCTAACAATATAATTATTACCTCTGTCAAACTGCAAAGCAGTTTGTTGGCAGATGTACTTAGCTCCTTTTTCTTAAAAAACAGGTACAGTAGGCCGAACGTTGGTGGTAACAAAACCTGCTGGCTCTTACGGCCCGTCACAATTACGTATTTACCTTTAACCAACTGTCAAATTAGCAACCAACAGTAGCTGAAACGTCTCGTTTGCCTTTCAAACCTTATTTGAAAGGTTTCATCCAACTAATTAAACATCTGCCATGTTATTAAACCTGCCATGTTATCTCTTCAACACTCTTGATTTGATTGAATTAATGTAACGAGTACGTCCATTAGTCGAAATATATTAATAAAAGCCATACAAATAAGTAATAAGAAACTATGGTAACATCTACGCAAATAAATTGGACGTTCCTCAAGTCAAAAATAAGTTCTATCAACTTACTTCAATGTTTCGATAGCCAATGTTCATGTTAATCTTAAGGCTTGCGCACACCGGGACGGAATGGCAAAGGATTTTGCCACCAGTCAGCGTACACGAGCCGCTTGGATACTGTAGCATTCCGGCGGCCTACCAAAACATCCCTTATCGCGCTCTCCAATGCCAAGAAATCCCTTGCGATACCACGGAATCAATTTAAAACACGTGCATTTATTCCGTACTAGTGGCCGCCCGCGGCTCCGCCCGCGTGATTGTCGAAAAATAATACCAAGGGAACATATTCCCGGGATAAAGAGTATCCTATGTGTTATTCCAGACTATAATCTACCACTGTGCCAAATGTCATCAAAATCCATTCAGTAGTTTTTGCGTGAAAGGGTAACAAGCATCCATCCATCCATCCATACTTACAAACTTTCGCGTTTATAATATTAGTAGGATTCCTACTACTTAAGTTTGAATGTCCTTTAGTTAGAAATAAATCCTCTGCCATTCCGTCCCGGTGTGCGTAGGCCATTATTTGCCGATCATTAACGAAGCGGATGTGGAACAATTGTCCCATTTAGCCATGGGGATGTTCATTTGTCTCTAATCAATATCAATAAGTCAAAATCAAACTGCTTCACCGTTTATAATGGCCGTTGGGTTTCGAGTTTAAACGGTCAAGGGATTTAAAGTTCGTCTAGTATTTCACAAAAGGTATAACCGCCTTTTTTGGATCCTCTAGCTACTAATCAGCAACTCGAATCTATCTATCAAAAATGTTTGAAAAATTTGTAGAATTGGCACTTAGATCTACGAAGCAGTCAAAATCAGCTGGGAAAAGAGCTTTCAAAAATGAATTTAGGCAGTAATGCATCATTATCATCATATCAGCCGAAAGACATCCACTGCTGGACATAAGCCTCCCTCCCCCAAGGGAGCCATAATCTCCACGCTTGGCAGGCGGGTTAGCGATCGAAGTGTAGCTGTTGCAATGTTAAGAGAATGCTGCTGCCCATTGTCTGGTTAGTCCCTTAGGCAGTAGTTAGGTAGATGCAAAGCCGTAGAAGGTGTAAGACCGGGGGAGTGGAAGGCCGTGGTGAAAACTTTAGCCCAGCTGTGAAAAGAAGAAGTTATTTGGAATATTTGCAGCATGATAGAGGCCACGCAAAAAATCAAAGGGATTTGACCGCAAGCAACTATGTGTATGTATGTGTTCTTTATGGTGTCGGATGTAAAAGAATAGCACCATGCCATCACTTCCCGTGGGTGTCGTAAGAGGCGACTAAGATGCAACGTACCTATACGTGCGTGCAGCCATGTTTGATCCAAAACTGTTTTCAGTCAAGTCATCGCTTATGATTGCATTCAAATGTATAATTTTATTCATTTGTCGAGTAATCGCGGTATTTGTGTTTTACAATTCTTACAAATGTGTTCTTTGAGGGTTTTGTATTGAAAAGACATATTTACAGCGAATTCAATGCAATGCTTTTATGTCGAGAGCTGTGAATGGCTGACTTTACTGGTTTTTTTTTTTGTTATTAATGATAGGCTTGTAATCCTACTATAATAATATAATATAATAAGAAACAATCCTACTAATATTATAAACGCGAAAGTTTGTATGTATGTTTGTTACTCTTTCACGTCAGAACGGCTGACCGGATCTTGACGAAATTTGGCACAAAGGTAGATTTTAGTCTAGAATAGCACATATGCTACATTTTATCCCGGAAGCATGTCCCTTGGGATAATTTCACGCGGGTGTAGTCGATGGCAAAAACTAGTGGATAATAAGCACAAATGTAGGAGTACCTACATTTGCACAAGCACATGCACATGAAGTGGCTTTTCTGCGTAAATTGGGAGTACCCAATTTACGCAGAAAAGCCACTTCATGTGCACGCTCTGTTTCTTTCAATCTCATTGGGCCATTGACATGACAGTTGAGTTATGGGCTCCGTGCACAATGGCCGATGAAGGCCACACATCAACCATGATCGACCACTGATTTATTGAGCAATTATCCGCACCTCTTAATTCATGATGTCAGCCTGGTAACTCTTGGAAAAATAAAACGGTTTTGCGATAATTGGCTAACTTACGATAGAAGCAAACCAAAAATACCCACCACTACCTATCACTTCACTTTTTTTTTTTTTTTTTTATTGTATGTCTCCTCCAAAGAGGAATGGAAGGAAGAAAGGGAGGCCTTTGCCCTGCAGTGGGACACAATTGGCTAAAAATAAATAAATATGTCTACTGCGCGTTGGAGCGTATGGTACCCGTGGGCTGCAGCAGAAAATCAGCGTTAGATGGTAATAACTACTGTTGCCGGCTGACATTATGCTGAGCTGAGGCCTTTTTGGCACAATATTGTTATAAGTACTTAATTTTTGATATTCTCTATTTGTAAGGTGTGTTTTTTTATTTTTTTATTGTGCCGATTAATGCAGTTTTCTTTTCTTTCTTTCTTAAACTAAAGGATTTCTGTGTCGGATGTAAAAGAATAGCACCATCCCATCACTTCCCGTGGGTTTCATAAGAGGCGAGTAAGGGACTCACCAGAGAATGGGCAGCAGCATTCTCTGTGCACTGCAACAGCTACACTGCGATCGCTAACCCGCCTGCCAAGCGTGGCGATTATGGCATTCCCCACCTTTAGGGGAGGCCTATGTCCAGCAATGGACGTCTTTTGGCTGATATGATAATGATGGAATGATTTATTGGTAGAAGACTGGCAAAATTTCTTGGAGTAAAGGCCTTCATCACCTTTTCAGTGAGCATAAAGACATCCACTGCTGGCCGATATAAATATAAGCAAACAAGCAAGTGTCGCCACATCGATAGTTACCATACTGCTCGCATCCTGCGGACTCACACGGCCCTGACCAGGTCGTCAGTCCTCATTGTGGGACGCTTTCCAACCCAGCATCTTCCGGTATGCCAAGTGAAATAAGGGAATCCAATTAACTTAAAAAAGCGGCCTCGTCTGAATTCACCTTTGTATCTTCTAAGATATCTTTGTAACATTGTAGGTACGAGTATATTAATTTGATGGAAAAAGAAAAACAACATTTTTCTACTGGGGACTTAACTGGACTTCCCAGAAACCGATGCTCAGCAATGCGCTTGCGACTGCAAGACAAGTGAAGTCAACATAATGCATAGGTAACTATAGTGTGAATTCAAAGTCACAACAAAGTACACACAACAATAAATACCAACGGTTTTCTAAACCCCTTATCACCCCCCAAGATCGTAGTCTTACACCTCGACCCCAAGGCAGGGAGGGGGCTTAGTTAACGACATTGATATTAAACCTTACTGCAAATAAAATAGAGTTCAAAGTTGTACTTCGCTTTCGCAGACCTAGATCTCTGTTTACCTACATTCTCGATAATCATGCAAAGATAGTCAGCTGCAAACTCCTATGTAGCCATTAATTTAGCTTAAAATAACGTTAATTAACTAACTTTATTAGAAGATCTTAATAACGATACGATTAAACAGTTAGGTTATAGCTTCATAAATAGTTACAGGTACGGTTGGCAAAATAGATTGATACGCATGTAGGAATTAATGTAAAATGCCTTGTGATATAATGGAAAGACGTGAGACCCACCTCCCATTGGCGAAAATATCGCTGAACAAACATTTTTGTTGGGATCCCAGCATCAGATCCTTACTTATACCTTCCATCATCAGCACAGTAAGATGAGATGTTGATTATCAGGCACAATTATCTGAATTGCGTTAGAAAGTATATGAAAAATATTGTTAATACCTGTAAAATTTGAGGGTTGCCCTCGATTTCCCTGGGATTCCATCATCAGATCCTGACTTGGTGCGAATGGGACCACCTCAAGAGTATACTCTTTCAAATAAAAAAAGAATTTTAAGAATCGATCCACAAATGGGGGAGAAATCGGTGAAAATATTTTTTTTTTTAAATACACAGTCGAAAATATGACCTCCTCCTTTTTTTCAAGTCAGTTAAAAAACATTCGTGCTAGGCCCTCTGATTGACAATCTCTACCGAGAGGTCACGTGGTCAATCCCTTACATTTAGGCTATTCGAAATCGCATACAATTTCACTTTGTCTAGAGCCTTTTGTAATCCCATATCTGTGTGTGTTGTGTTCAAAAAGATAGGTACCTATTGTGCAATCATTCCAAAAAAGAATGTTAGCCTACTTGCTCATGGGCCTGCGGACGGCAAGCGTTGGGTGGCTCGCTGTCCGATCACCACCAGGCCCGGGTCGATGGCGCGTTGTGTTTCACGCGCGTCTCAAAGAGATGTCAGCATAGAAAACAGGGCCCGCTAGGGCCAGAGCCTGCCAGGGTTGCGGAATTTGTTCGAAAGAGTCACCGCGGCCCTGGAACGCAAAGGGCTTTAGAAGGAACACGGATGGGTTTTAGTCAGTAAGAGTCTGCCACGTCCTTCCGCTCCACCCAGAGCGGAAAAAGTCATTTGATGAATTCCCAACCTTAAAAAAAAAGCCTACTTGCTCATCAGCTTTGCCAACTGTACCTAGATCCTAGATAGCTATCAAAACTGAACATAGGTGTCTGGTTAGGTAATAACAATAAACGATTTGAATCAGGTGATAATTAGCGCCCTGTAAGTACTGACTGACGATTGTTCGGTGTGAACAGAGAACAATTTAAGTCCACTACCTCTGCCATCAATAGGGCATTGACTTGGCATTTGTACAGTAGGCTTCACTTCTATGGTAACTAAACTTGTTTAAGCTTGTCATATCAGGGCCGTGTCCAGGTCGTGCCCGGGTTGTGGACGAAATTTATATTATTTTGAAAAGTATAACCGACTTCCAAAAAAAAAACTTTTTATTTCAAAATAAAAAAAAAATGTAAATCAAAAGTCATTTATTCAAATCAGGCTGAGTGCCAGCACTTTTTGAACGTCAAAGTTCTACATAAAGACAGTCCCCCAAAAGCCCCCAAAATTTGGGAGTCGGTTGTATTATTTGTAAAAAATATTTTTTACTTTTTAGTGGTACCTAATAATTATTTTAATGAAATTTGTATGGGACCAAACGCAAAGTATATCTATAATAAAAAAAAATCAAATCGTGTCATAAATGACGGAGTTATGATACACACACAAAAAAACATACAACCGAATTGAGAAACCTCCTCTTTTTTTTTAAGTCGGTTAAAAAGAGTACCTAACTATGGAGTTTCTTGGCCGTTCTTTTCCCACAAGAATCTAGTTTTTGCGAATTGACGACTAGAGTCACTATAATATTTTATTTTCAAACTGTAAATTTGACGTTCAAAAGTGCCTTTTAATGGTCTAGTAAAATAAATGAATTTACTTTGACCGTGGTCTGCCACAATGAAGTCCGAAATGCCCGGACACGGTCGTGTGTGAATGAGTTCAACTAAAAAAAATTAAAATTTAAAATATACGCACCAATATTTTTTTGAGCTCCTGACACGTTCCGGGCACGGCCCTATGTGTGGATCACTTTGTAGGTGGTGGTTGTTCTACTGACACTTGACCCCTACTACGGTAAGCCAGTTCAAGGTCAGTAGTATCAGTGACCTGCGCCTTACTGTACAATCAGAACAAAGGCCATTAACTATGACCAAAACCAAGCTCACGCCTAGGTCTTGTCATGCGTCAATATTTTAGGTACTAGGCACACCTAACCTTTAAATTACTTAAAAAATAACAGTCCTTTTCTTTGAAGTCGGTTACAAAGCCAAGTTTCATTTTACACGCCAATCGGTATAAAACCAAGATTAATCACTATCTTGTTAAGATGAGGTTTATATCTTGCCTTAATTCTGTATTTCTTAATTAGAATTGCTCTAGTCTGTTGTAAATACAAACAAGATTAATAGTTTCTCATTAAACTTTCTCTGTCTGGACATAATAACGTTGGCACTGGGAAAAAAATTATTTTACATATTATATTTGGCTCTTCCAGCCAGCCCCCTTTCTGTGACATGCGGCATGTCACGAATCATGTTGTATTGGCATGTCACATGCCAATAAAACATGATTCCATTGTGCAAAAGGTACAGTACTATTCCTCTTGTATAGCTCCGTCTCTCTCCGATAGTGGAATCAACATGCCATTAGTACGTCATAGTATGAAGCAGGTGAGATGAGACACGAAAATGCGACAACAACGATCGAATTTGAAAACAAGTTCGAAGAAAACATTGACGCTTAGTTGTCGCCTTTAAAATATTTAAAAAAATTCCGACAAATACTTCTGCTTACCTATCTTCATAAAATATTCCACCCTTCATATTTTTGTAGATATAAACAGAGGTTGCTCCGTTGTTTAAGATGTAGGCACGTGGTATCTTTGTAGTCAGCACACGCCTCTCAGCTCAAACCCGTTGCAAGTATTATTATTACAACATCCCTTTGTAAAGCTCTGATGCCGCCGTGACGCGGTCATTCTATGGGGAACAAAAATAACAAAGTGCTGTTATAATGTAGACAAATTTAGATACTTAATACTAGATTCCGCCTGCGTGAAAGTCGGAAATCACCCTAAGGCAACATATTCCCTGGATAAAAAGAATTATGTGTGTTAATCCAGGTTAATTATAAACTATATGAAAAATGAGTCCAAATCCCTTCTGTAGTTCTTGCTTGAAAGAGCACCGAACACATTACACAATGACCTTTTTATGGATGGGAAATTATCAAATGATTTCTTCCGCTCTGGGCGTAGCGGACGGGAGTGTCAGACTCTTACTGACTAAAACCCATCCGTGTTCCTCCCAATGCCCTTTGCGTTCCAGGACCGGGGTGACATTTTCGAACGAATTCGGCAACCCTAGCAGGCTCTGGCCCTAGAGGGCCCTGTCTACTATGCTGTCTTTTTTTTTATTTAATATGGGTTTGCTCTTGACTCTAGTCTAGGTCATAGATGACAGAGACAAAGTCGACGATGGAGCGAGCTTACCCAGAAGAAGCCTGTTCACTCTGTCTTTTCTTTGAAGCGCGCGTGGAACACAACCCGCCGTCGACCCGGGCCTGGTTCTGATAGGACGGCGAGCTACTCACCCAACGCTCGCCGTCCTTAGGCCCACACTTCCCAAGGACCTAACCTTGAGAAAAAGCTCGTTTTGAAATCAATAGCAATACCGCAGCTAGGTTCGCAACATTAACAGCTACTAAAAAACTCTCCGAATCTGAAATCTTGCCTCGGTTTACAAACAATTTCATTTACACTTTCGTAGTGTCCAATCTTCATGACTCAGTCACTTAGAAACTCGTGCCAAAAAAGAGATCATTGAAAAAATACTACCACTACAGCTGCATAGTTAAACAAATACGCTACATGATGTAAGAGAGAAAAATTTACAACAATGACCTTTAAATTCCAAGCAATTCGGACGCGAAAGCTTTACACCTGTCTTCTGGAAATAGAAACGGCTAAATTGTTCTACAATTCGTTACTAATGCCCGCTGTTCAGTGGTTCACATAATCTAAACATATATTATGTGGATGTATTGCACCGGTTTTTGTAAGAAAAATAGTGCGGAGTTAGATGTTTAGTCTGAAGTCTGACTGGAGTAAGCGCGTTTGGAGTTGAGAAGTTACATATCGTTGTGTTATGGGAGTCTGGGAAATGGGAGATGTTTCAAGGACATTGCATACCTAATAAATAATACTACATGAGCTGTGGACCGATTTGGATTAGTTTTACTAAAAAAAACCGGTCAAGTGCGAGTCGGACTCTAAAGGGTTCCGAATCGTGTTTTTTTAACTCGTTACTTTGAAACCATATAATCCATAAGTAACGACTTAACTGCTTGAATAGTGTTTTTTTTTATTTCTGGAACTTATAAGTCGTTTTTTTAAAATAGTGGTTTTTGTTATTTTTATTTTGATATTGTTTTCTCACTGTATAGCTGATACACAACAAATATGACGATGCACTTCTAGAACACCCTGTATTTTTAACTTCTGCCCGTGACTTCGTACGCGTCGATTTCGGGAAATCCACCTACATGCCAAATTTCAGTTTTCTACAACCAGTAGTTTCGACTGTGCGTTATCTATCAGTCAGTCAGGCACCAGTAACGGAAGACCTTTAAATACGTCACCGGAAAATGGCAAACGCCGTAAGATTGTAAAATATCGCGTGAAATTGTAAACTAATTTTTCTAAATAAAACACGCTTAAATTGGAAACTACTAAAAATTGAGTTTTTGTGTGTAATATATGGAGAAATTATAATCTAATCATAATTTATTACAATCTTACGGAGTTTGCAATTTTCCGGTCACATAAATATCTGTAAATGTTGACGTTCAAAAGTGCCGTTTAATGGCCTAATTGAAATAAACTTTTTGACCATCACGGGTTCCGTTTTTACTTACGGACGTTGGGAACCCTAAAATGCTCAATCACTGTCTGTCTAATTGTTCTCGTCACGTCTTAATGGCCTTACGGATTTGTATGAAACTTGGCGCAAGGGTAGACAACGTATAGGACATCGTATCGTCAGTTTAGTACCTTCATCTCGGGAGTGTGATCCCTATAGATAATGGAAAAAAAAAACAAAGAAAAAGAGTCTATTAGCGCCAAGCATGACCCATACCAAAAATATAATAAACAAAATTATTAAACAAAAACAAGACAACAAACACAACACAAATACAAATTTCAAATATTATAATAGGGTATTTTACTGAAAAAATCTAGTAAGTGCTCATGCGTTATGTAAAGAACTTGCTTCACGCTTAGTTGACGCTTAGTGACGGGCGGGCGTTTTGGGGGACTGTCTTTATGTAGAACTTTGACGTTCAAAAAGTGCTGGCACTCAGCCTAATTTGAATAAATGACTTTTGAATTTTGAATTTTTGACTTCGCGTAGCTGAAGGGCTGGCTTTTACATCGGACAGAGGATAAGCATTGCCATACAGTCTTTTGGGTTCACTTCCAGTCGATAGCGACGCGAACGAATTTTTTGACGCCATCTTTTAGTTACGAGTTTTTATTTTTATTTTAAGTGTAGGTATATAGTTAGATTAGTATTAAAAATATGAAATGTACATGTTTATTTATAAAACTTCTTCTTAGTCCGTCAGATAGATTTCCAAAAAATTTTGGACACGTATTTTTTCTTTTTTGACGTAAACAGAAAATGAAGACGATACAGTGCGTTGAAAATACGCGTGACGTTCACGTCCCTGGTAAAAAATGTACCATCATAATGACGTCACGCGGGCGAAAAGGCTGGCAGAAGCTAGAAACTTACTGGAAGAATGAACCAGAAGAAAAAAAAAAGCCAACCTACCTTCTCCTACACCCTAAACCTTTCCGACCCTTGCTCGAGCCAGCCCGCACCGCTGAACCTGTAGTCTTAAATTCGTCCCTTAATTATGATTCTAGATCGATCCAGCCCGTCCCTAGCTGTCCTCTCCCCAGCGACGCCCTAAGCCGAGGCCCGTACCCCACCACAGGGGGTGCCCTTAGCGTGTAGTCGCTTAGTTTCTAATTTTTTATAAGCCCTGGCTGTAGGCTTTAATATTTATATTAAGGCCAAGACAGGCAAGTCCGGTTAAGCAGTTGAAAACCTCAGGTTGAACTGCGAGACTAAACCCTCGAGTCGAGAGAACTCTAAACCCTCCCAAACAGTAAACCGCAGTATTTCCCAATGAAGTCGCACTCATCCATCACGACTACGAGTCTTCGACACATAAATCAGAAATAGCAGCCGTCCAGCGAGCGGCGAGCGGCGGGTTGCGCGCAAAACATCCTGCGCACGAGGAAACTGGACGCGTGCTTCGTAAACTTCCTGTGACGTGACACGCATGTGGGAGCCGGTGAAAGCTTGGATGAGGTATCACTGGATGCTCTAGGGCACTCAGGTGGTGGGGTCTTTGTTATGACCCATCAACGTCGTGTGAGGTCATTCAAATTCAAGAGCGTAAATTTTGGGCCTTTTTTTAAATAATCGTTTCTCGCGGGCGGTATTGGGATGAGTTGCGAGATTACAAGAATGCTTGAATTGCACGGTGATGGAGAGAAAGAATGAGAAAAGAAGAATTTACCAGAATGTGTCTCACGACATTTTGGGCAGAATTATCTGGGAAGCCCCTGAGCAATGGAACTGAAAAGGCCCCGCTGCAATTTCCAACTACTTATTTGTGTGAAGCAAGATTTTCATGCCTTGCTGTCTTAAAAAAGTTTTCTTGTTTATGTATATTTTTGTAATGACATCAATTTTAGCAAACCAAGGGGTTATAGTTAAACCTCGTGCGGTCAATCCACATAACCAAGATTGAATGACAGCTCACTTCATGATCACTTCACCCAAACCTTCATTTCGTCATGTTTATGGAATCGACCGGCCTATTATTTTCTTATCAGTGGAAGATAAATAAAACATTAGGGTTGTTGGTTAAATAATAACAGTCGCATGGATCAAGCTCCAGCAACTCTAGCCGGATTCGGTACGTAGATGGGTGAGTGTCTTAAAATACCGGATTCCCCCGTGCCTCGGAAAGCGCATTAAGATGTTGGTCCCGGCAAAAAGTTGTAGATCTTTGACAATCATTACGGGTAGTCAGAAGCCAAATATCTGACACCAGTCTTGCCAATATTAACAATCACACAACATCACTACTTACATATTATACCTAAAACAAAGTCCCGCGCCGCATCTGTCTGTCTGTTCGCGATAAACTCAAAACCTACTGAACGAATTTTCATGCGGCATTCTTCAATGGATGCGGTTATTCACGAGGAAGGTTTAGCTGTATAATAGTAGTCCCGAAATTCCTACGGGAACAGGACAAATGGGATAAGCGCGTTCGAAGTCGCGGGATAAAAGCTAGTAATAATTATAAACCACGAAGGTTGAGAATTCAGAGATTTGTCATGGCCTTTTACTTGAGGCGAGCATATTGAGTGATTGGGTCATTGGGTACAAAACCCGTCTTTTTTATGGATTAAATTAATTGTCTGCAAAGATCGCTCATTCCAGCCACACTTAACTATGATCGCGCTTGCCACATCCAAAATCCCTTTCCTTCCTTCTCACCTCCGGCGCCACAGTCCGCCGTTAGCGACTGTGCAAAATGAATATATAAATACAAACTGACTAATTAACTGACGTCACCATTTTACAGTTCATTTAATTGTTATTTAGCGTAAATATTTCGAATCAGTGTGTTGATTTTAGGTTACTATAATGAAACCTATTTTTACGTAACACACAGTTAACTAAAATTAAAGGGAACTGCTTATCTTGGTATGGTCATGTGAAGAGGAGGGATGAAATGCGCGTAACTAAAAGAGTTATGAATATAAATGTGGATGGATGGACAAGGAGAGGGAGGCCAAAGAAAAGATGGATGGATTGTGTTAGAAGTGATATGAAAGAAAAGGAAGGTAGTGACAGCGTGACGGCTGACAGGACAGAATGGAAGAAATAACGTGTTGCGGCGACCCCAAGTAACATGGGATAAGGGCAGGAAGATGATTATGACAGTCAACTGCTAGGTATTATAGAAGCATTTGTGAAAATTGCAGTCAGTAACAAAAGTCGTTAAGTCTAAACAATCCAAAAGTTGCGTAGCATTGGCCACATAATTCGTTGAACCGATCAATTATCGGTTATATGAACTGTTTAGCTTAGGGTCAATCTGTGATCCAAAGTCACAGATTGACGTATTATTATGTGCAGTTATGCACCTACTTTGTACCATTTCAACTAATCGGTCCACTTGATTCGTAGCGAATTGACTTTGAATTGACTGACATTGGTCCTATTAGAATTCCTTTGTTTTAACCCTAAAAAAACTGGCCCAGTGCGAGTCGGGCTCGCGTGCTCGGGTTCCGTTTACTGTTGTTGTTTTGACTTCTTATAGATTTTCCGGTAATCTAAAGACCTATTATACTTTTCAAAATTGTCGGCTCAGTAGTTTCGAAGCAAAGGCTATTTTCTATAATAACTTCGTAATGGAATATTTATAAATATTCAAAAAAATACTTAGAGACTTCTTTTTTCTTCATTTGATATGTCACACGGTATACTTGAAAAATCCTTTTTTTAAATGTTTCTAATTTTCCCCCCAAAAAAAACTCAATTTTCAAAATTTATTTATTTTCACAACACATCCGTGTTTGGTCATACAAAGGTTATATGTGTACAAGACTTCAACTGAATACTGACCACTCATAGAAATATTATATCTATGGGTCCACTAGATTCGGAGAAAATCGACTGTGACAGACAGCCGAGTGATCCTATAAGGGTTCCGTTTTGTATGCAATGTCCGGAACCCTAAAAAAAAGAAAATATACAAAAAAAAGACAATGGAGACATTGTCATATTGTAACTTTCTTATACTTAACAGTAAAAGAATTTTCATAAATCCCATGCCCAAACAGTTTTACCTCTTGATAATAATATTCTGTAATAGTATTAGTTTTGATAATTACAGACGAACCATATAAACACCTACTTACAAAACAGCTTAATTCCCAACCTGCTAATTAAGCCACCGTTTCTTTACAACAAAATGGCGCTGGCTATATTTACACCTACTTATTTCCTAAATAAACCCATAAATTGTCATGATTTAAACTAACCCGTCTTGCCTTTCATAAATGTGGAAGAGATATCATTTTATTATACAACGATTTATGGCAGCCGGGTCGAAAAATGAAAAGTTCTGTGATTAGGTGTTGCGCTAATTATAAAGCTGTAAATATATATTTTAATTAATTATTTTGGTTGGAAATAGGAGATTCTATGTTGACGTGTTAAAGTGTTGAATTTTAGTATATGGTTTGATTTATGTAAAATATGTAATCCTATCCTGACTTGATATTATAAATGCGAAAGTGAGTTTTTCTCGTTGTCTGTTACGCTTTCACGCCTAAACCTATTTAATAAATTAGACCCCGAAACGGTTATAGGCTACTTTTGGGCCTGCGGTCGGCGAGCGTTGGGTGTCTCGCTGTCCGATCAGAACCAGGCTCAAAGAGATGTCAGCACGCGTAGGAAAGGAAATAAATCAATTATTGTACGATGTATCAGAATTCTAATATCGTCTGCACGCCATCTAGCTAGCTAGCCAAAACCGTAGCGTGGTTTGCTTGTCAAAAGCCTACTAAAGCAGTGTCAAATTTGGCCGGGATTTCAGTATTGTTTTTCTTAGTAAATAATGTAAGTTGTTGTCTAAAAAGGTCAATCGTGTGCATTGTACATTTCATTGTAGAAAAGTGACAAAACGATTAGTTTTAAACAAAGAGTCTGAAACAAAAATGTATGGACGGGCTGCCAGAACATCCACCTTAAGGTGAAAGCGCCAGGGTAGCGCGAAATTCAATTTTTCATACGTTTTTTGCATTTTGCAGGTCAGTGTCAAGTTATATGTTGATAAAAATACGATTGGCGACCGTAACAAATATGGCTTTACTGAGTTAAATAATTAAAACCAACTCGATTAAATGACTTTTTTACAAAATAACCATTCAATCGAGTTAAATGAGCTTAGGGGGTTGTATTGATGATTTTTATGATTATTATTCTGTAAATAAATACGTGTTACGTTCGCGAATCATATTTTTTCAACATACAGCCTGACACTGACTTGTAAATTGCAAAAAACATTGATGCTGGGAATTGGCTTCTTCTTCACCTGAGTTTTCACGATGAGATATTTACAGAATACACTACATTAAGATCAACTGATGGCGCCATAATTTATCTTTCTTTTAGCAGGTCATTAGCATCATTTCCTTGCCAAACTCCGATTTCTCACCAAGATTGTGAGATCCCCCATCTGGACATCTTCCAATTATTCACGGAGAGTTCCAAAGGGCGATGGAGATACGATTAGTAGAAGCATATTTCCTGGAAAAAACTTGCCTAGGAATCAAGTCAAGAATGCCAATTTCTAGTTCCAAAAAGCGATAAAATTCAAGTCGCAATATTACCTATGTCAGCGAAAATGAATGTAAAAAACTTGAACTTTTGACCTTTAACCTTTTGAACGCCAGAGCTTAAACGCATCGGCGTGCCCCCACCGCCGCCAAGCCGCAAATTCGCCGTACTTTTTGTCGAATATGTTCGTTGGCGTTTGGCGTACAGGGCATGCGCTTGCTTGTCATGTATACGTGACAATGGCGTTCAAAAGTTTAAACGTAAGGAAGTTAAAGGTGTTTTTGACAGTTCGTGACTAAGAGGCGAATGCTGAGGCTCGTGAAAACATACGAGAACTGCCCCTTTCATCAAAGAACAACTGGACATGAAGACTCGACATTGATAGCGATTTCAGTAATAGCTACCCAATAATATCGTAACACTTGGCGGGCGCTGCTAAAATTTGCTGCTAGGTTCGCAATAATAGGGTATTTTTCTGAAAAATCTAATTCCGACGTCATTTCGCTGAAAAAAAAAATAAGACAATATAGTGCGTTGAAAACACGCGTGACATCACTATAATGGTACAATTTTTACCAAGGACGTGACGTCGAACTAATTAGATTTTTTCAGTAAAATACTCAGTACAAAATTCTGAAATTTGACATTTGCTATGGTAGACACCAGATAAATGTGCAATAACGGTCAATAACCCACTTACATTTATTTACTTTCTTAATATCAAATCAGAAATAAAGACATAAAGCTGTCCTGAATTGACTACAATCGTGATTCTTTACGTTCTCTATTGATAAAAAAAACGATTCATAATTTTTTGTTCGGGTATCTACGAATGGGTATTAGGGACAGGTCAATGTACTTTATTACAAGTTTATGGGCGCCTACCATAGCGATGACATTCACTGGCTTTGAATTTAGAGACTACCAAATATCGGTATTTTCAAATCGATCGGTAACCATGTCGAGACTTCCCACCCGAGGATTTTCTTTTAATAGCTAGCATGAATTAAATTCCTACCTTGACTTCAAATATTCAGTTGAATTACCTAGCTATAACATCTGAAATCTCACAGACTTTCAACAGCATTCTAATTTCACTACATTAAGGTTCAAAATTCCACAATAAAACGATATCTCTTAGTTATAAATATAAATGAGAAAATCTCGAGCAATACCGAGTGCTTCCCAGTTCCCACTGTATATTTTCCTACCATCTCTCGTAGTAGATTCGACTTATAAACAAACTGTCTGCAGTCAAACGCCGATATTTAGGTACTTACTTAAATAAACATAAATAAGTGGTTCTGTAGTGATTTGGAACTAATAGGGCTAGAGAGCGTGTTTTCTCTTTGTAATTGAATTTTAGTTTGGCGCCAAGTGGCCTATTTAACGAGGCTGTCCACGTTTTCTCAACTGCGACTGGGAGTCAATGTAAGAAGTAAATAGTTACAGTTCCCAGCTGTGACATTTTTCTTTGCAATATAAAATAAATTTAACAATGAATAAATGCCGAGACACAAGTAGACTGTTTCTCCTCTACTATGCGAAAACGGTGCACATCCCTGGTGAACAGGGTTCGGGCTAGTTTCAATAGCATCCTGAGGGCATTCGCGCAGAGGTTCGATTGTCAGTACCTGAACCATTGCTGTATGGTTCACTTACTGAGCAATCGAAACCAGTAATATGTATGTTTGTGGTATTTTTACGTGTGTGTGTGTTTTTGTTATTATTTTATTATGTGTAATGTGTGTGTTATGATCCATGTTGGTCGAAATGAACGTTTATTATTATTATTATAAATTAATTAAATTAGTCATTTTGACGACACTTTAACAGGCTTGTAGTTCGTAAGTCAATAGGAAAAGGTGTTTGTGCGTGACTGTACATTTCTATCTTTTTCCTTTCAACCTGTTCTATCCTACTACAGGTAAGTGTGGACCAGTAGTGTGGTCGACAGACGTCAAGATCGTTCCGCCTGGGTCTGCTGGACATTTTTGGAACCTACAATTTTCTTCACAAATCAGAAAACACAGATACCTTAGTTGTACGCACAATGAAAATATTCCCCATAGTGTTTTTTTTTTGTATTTAAATTCCATGTAAACTAGACAGTACACAGGTGATTTTTTAAAGTGTGCGTGGATGACCAAATCCGAAACTGTGAGGAATATTGAAAAACACTGCAAGGAGTCTCGAGCCCGATTTTAATGAAAACTAAAACTGCATCTATGGATTTTCGAAAAATCGATTTTCCTAGTCAGGAATCGAACCGGTTGATTTTGAAAAAAAACACATCACACAACAAATTATTACACCATCCGAAATTGTCGCTACTATGGATCAAGTTCTGGGAAGTAATAATACATGGCAAACTAAATGAAAGTGCTCATTTTTAACACTCTCGAGACTCCTTTCAGTGTTTTTCGATTATCCTCATAGTTTCGGATTTGGCCCTCCACGCACATTTGAAGAATTCACCCTGTAGACTGAATTTTGTATTTATTCAAGTCCATCTGTTGCTTGCACAAGAATCAAAATGTAGCTATGTTTTTAATTGATGTTTGAAGACAAAAACACACGTGTGACATCGAAGACACAGTTAGTTAAAAATGTATGAAATTGAATGCAAAATATGCGCTCGCGCAATGTACACTATGTACAGTCACGCACAAACACCTTTTCCTATTGACTTACGAACTAAAAGCCTGTTAAATTGTCGTCAAAATGACTAATTTAATTTATTTATGCATTGTTTATTTTATTTTATATTGCATTGAATACTAACGAAGTTTAGGTACATTTTGTTTTTAATCACGAGTACAGTCAGTGACAGAAATTAACTAAGTTAAAATAGCGGAATGAGCTATTTTAACTTGGATAATTTCATACGTACATACTAAACTTCCAGGTGTTTTGGTCTAGGGCTAATTTAAACGTTGTCTATACTAAAAATAAAGCTGAAGAGTTTGTTTGTTTGAACGCGCTAATCTCTGGAACTAGGTACCTGTCGGATTTGGAAAATTCTTTTTGTATATGATAGCCAGTCAGCCAACACAGTCAGATTCATGAGGAATGCTAAAGGCTATACGGAAACGGGAAATTCCTACGGGAACGGGGAAAAACGGGACAGCGCGTACAAAGTCTCATGCAAAAGCTAGTTGGTTAATAATTTGGTTTAGCTCGTCGCACTTATTATTTATTTAATACATAGTGAGACTAAACGCTGAAGTGGACTTAATGCCTTAGCTTTTTCATTATTAATAATTATAGAACAAAGGTGCGTGGTCTGCCACGAGACCTGGAAGTTTTGGGAGGAGGCCTTTGTCCTGTTGTGGGATGATAGAGCTTGACAGCAAACACCTTGTCCTTTTTAACTTTTTTTTTTTTTTAGCACAAGCCTGCCACACGTTCCCAACCACTGAAACTCCTGAAAGCCAGAATCAACAGTGGCGACCACCAATGAAGCTCGACGCGTCCCGGAGAAACGATTTAACTGTCTTGGATCCCGCAACGAAATTAATCAGAAAAGCAAAGCGAAGGAGTAGGAAACTTAACAGCATTTAAGATTCACAGATTGGCAGTCACTCCATGTAAAATACAGGTCCTCAGCTGCATCCGATTAGACTGAAAAACGAACCCCACAAAGTTGGGAAAAAGGCTGGACCAGTTCCGTTTTTGGGCCCCCACATTACATTGCCTTTAATGACATTTGGCGGCTTCTTCTCCATAGGAAACAATCAATAGGATATTTGACAAAAAAATCTAATAAGGTAGTCCGTCAGGATAGGTTCGACAGAAGTTTTTTTTTTTTTCTTCTTTGGCTTCGCACGTCGACAGAAGTTACTAGTGTAAGGTTCGAATAGGGATGTTGCCTGGTTTGAAAAATATGATTCTATTTAGTCCGTCACTTAGATTTCCAAAAAATATTGGACACGTATTTATTATTTTGTCACGTAAAAAGAAAATGAAGACGACACAAGTCGTTGAAAACTCGTGTGACGTCACTTACCTACCAGTACACTTTTTACTTTAAAGTGTCGTTACAACCCCCCACTCCTTAGCTTTGATGCGTTTTATCTTCGTATTTTTTTTTTTGATTTTATAAAATAAAAGATACAAATCCAATATTTTTCGATAATCTGACTGACGGACTAAATAGAATCATATTTTTTAAACCAGGCAACATCCCTTTTCGAATCTTGCACTAGTAACTTCTGTCGACGTGCGAAGCCAAAGAAGAAAAAAAAAAACTTCTGTCGAACCTATCCCAAGCGGAACGTAGAAATCTTCGAAAATTTGCTGGCTGCGCTCGCTAGATGAAGAAAGTTTTTCTGCATAATTCAACAAAGTATCTTCCTGTTTATTTTAATGGTCAAAATTAAATTTAACCTATTCGAGACTGGCTTAAAAATTTTCCGAACACGCTTCACTCGCTCTTGGATCCATAGCTTACAACGCCAGCACATAAAGCTACCCGAAACTGTCAAATTTTCCCAATCAACCTTGAACCTAATGCTTAAGCGATAAAGTTAAAAATCTATTAAAGAAATTTGACAGATTGTTGTAGCTTGATGTACTGGCGTCTGTGCTATGTTTCGGCAGCAAGCTATCTGAAGAGTACCTAAAAGTTTTCAAGCCCGCTCCTTCATACTTTTCTGGTAATTTTTTTTTTTTTTTTTTCGTTGATTGTCATGTACTCGTGATGTTTATAACGCCACTGGGTAGTACGGTTTCGTGGTCTATACCTACGAAACTCAACTACCTGTGCTCCGAAACTTTCTTGCCCGATTTTCAGCTTTGCCGGGGACATGGGTTAAGATCGCCCTGGGCTAGACAGATTGATTTAAGTATATTTAAATGCACAGCTATGGCCACTAGAAAAAGGAGAATAGTTGTTTCCAGATAAACAAAACTAGAAACTTGACACCTTAGAAAGTACCTAAGTAGCTAGTACAATAAAGAATAATTCGGAATATAAAACCACACACTTCTAAAACGCCGCGATTTCGTATTCGCATTCCTCATTAAAAGCGTACAATTGCACAAAGTATGTAACATCTAAAGATCTTAAGGAAGGTAATTACCAACTACTAAGGCGGCCCATTCAACCAGGATTACAGGAAATAAGTAGTTCGCAGTAAATTCCGAGATTCCCACCTAGATGTTTTAAGTGGCTAATGGCCGCGCAATTTAACAACGTTTAATGACATCAAAAAATGGCGCGGAATAATGCTGCGGTTGTTAAGATGGCCGACAGCATTTTACGCGGGAATTTCTTGGATTATGAAGTGTTTAACTTCAGTTGCGAAACGCGAGAGACTTGTGTTCGATTCGTATTTTTTTATCCCCCGACGCAAAAAGAGGGGTGCTATAAGTTTTACCGCTATGTATGTCTGTCGGTCTGTCTGTGTGTCTGTCTGTGGCACCGTAGCTCTTAAACGGGTGAACCGATTTGGATGCGGTTTTTAAAGCAGGTTTTCTAGCTGTGGTCAGTGGTGGTAAAAATACCTAAATAGATTGTGATCGGGGTCTGATTATGAAGCAAAAAAGAGGAATGAGTGAGTGAGTCTTACATTGGTAAGAGATGCTCAGCTTCTTCCACTCATTCGATCAATATGATATTTTGGTATACGATGTAGGTAGTGCTATTTAGGTGAGCGGAGATCGTAGGGTTTGTAGAAGTAGCTAATTGGTACCTAAATAAAGTATAAAAAGCATAAAATAAAAATATTATTTATATTTAAACAACCCCCGACAAAAAATACTCTAAGAAACACAAAAAATAAAATGTTTTGATCCATTTAGTTAGTACGAACATTTTTGCCCAAGCGTCATGGATCTTGGATCCGATTTTAGAAAAAAATTAAAATCACGGATAGGTACCTATATGTATAAACAAAAAAAGTACCTACCTAGGTATTGAATTCGTATAATACAAGTAAGTGCATAGGACCTAATAATGCTGCTGACATTTTAATTGTGACTAATGTGTATATTATTTTTCGGTAATTGAGTCTTGATACTTGAAATAAATTGATTATTATTATTATTATAGGTACCAATTATTTGTTAATCTCCCTGTCTGCAAATGCGATTCATCGCCGTATTTCACGAAAGCATTTATCATTACTGTCATTTGTTATAATAAAACCCTTCGGTACTTGATCGTTTTTGAACAAAAATCAACTTGAAACTGAGATTCAAAATAGCCATCGTAACTCTCACACCCATACCCAACCTGCCCAATTTAAAATGACATACGTCTGATTTTGGAACTAAAATTAACCGTACCGAATTTAACATTAATTTGACGTTTACTATTGCAAGTGGCGTCATTTTAAAAGTTCAGGTTATACTGGGTGACTGTAAGTTTCGTACTTCTATTTTGCTACTTACTGACAAAGACCCCAGCTCATTAGAACCGTGTGCCATAAATATCTGAAATATTTTAATACTGTCGTCACATCAAATGTTACAAGACAAATGTAATAAATAACAAGTGTCGTCTCGAATAATTGAATGCATAAAATTAATTCTTAGTCACGGACTCGTACCTACTTTGTGCTGAAATCTTAAAAATTTATGTTAAGATTATTAAGATCAGTGGTGGGCAAAGTACGGCCCGCGGGCCAGCTCCGGCCCGCGAAAGCATTTAATCCGGCCCGCCGACAGTCCGTCAACATGAATATTATGGCCCGCGATAATCATATTTTGACGGTCCAGAAGTATAAAGTAGACTCTACTTAGTAGAATTATAGATTTCGATTCATATGTCTCAAACGCCTACCATGGCAGGGCCTTCGAATAAAAGTTAAATTGTAATTTTTAACATTTGTGCAAGTGTTTAATGTTTTTATATGATTAAAAGTTTCAACACAAAATGCATTTTTTCCTATAATTCTGGCCCTCCTCTGAAATTTATTAAACTTTCTGGCCCCCCATTAAAAAAGTTTGCCCACCACTGATTAAGATGAATGTTCAAAAAAATATTTTTGTTGAAATCATAATGTACCCAAACAAGGTGACTTACTACTGTTCTCAAGCAGTTATTGATCGATAAAATAGCTCACCTTTAGAGTACCTAGGTATAGCGCGCACGAGCAACTTTTGTTTTGTCTCTGCAACTAAATTGTCTCTCACATCAAGTCTATGGGTTTATATGAAAAATCTCTCCCTCCCGGCTGTCGTGTGCATACACGCACACATACATATAAACTTTTGACTTGATCATCATTTCAGCCAAAAGTCATCCACTGCTGGACTTAGCCTTACCTCCCCCAAAGCGGGGGTGTTGCCATAATCGCCACGCTTGCCAGGCGGGTTGGCGATTGCAGTGTAGCTGTTGCAATGCACAGAGAAATGCTGCTGCCCATACTCGGCTTTGAATTGATGTGAGAGACAAATTAGTTGCGGAAACAAAAGTTGTTCGCGCACACTATCTCTTAGGAAGGTACCTACAGTTTAGAACGCAATTATTAGTCTTAATAGCGTTTACGACGTACATTTCATACAAACTTTCAAGTCTTTTTTATATGCTTTTATTTAACTTGAATCGTTCGTGTATACCTATGTAGGTACCATTCTAAGGTGTCCCTCAAAATTTTCAAACTTTAGTTAGTTCTGGTGACAATACCTACAATGTGCAGTACTCAGTATTGTCATAAGTACCTACTTAATTTCAATAAGTATAACACCCGGCCTCACACCCGGCCAACATGCTTACCGAAGCATAAAGGTGTGTATATGGTCACCCATCCACTGACCGAGCTCGGCAAGCATAGCTTAACTTTGAAGTTCGAACCGTGAGACTTTTATTATGTAGCCACGAACTGATTAAATTAAATTAAATCTATCGTTTAATGATGGGTATCTTGAAGGACAAGGTAACCATCTAATAGGTACGACTACCTAACTATGTACTTACTTTTCTAAGTTTTATTCAATATCCGAGACCACCATAGACGCGCCAAGACATCAAATCAATAAAATTAATGTGCAATAAAAATGTACTTTATTCTCTTGTAATACAGTTTCACAATCCATTCCTACAATAAAACCATGTTTGATTTAATCTATTCTAAATTCAAATCACACGGTTCGCAAATCCCGGCCATTATTCTATTTTTCCAAGTAGTTTTTTTTTAATGGCAGCACGTTAACTGGCAAAGGCAACAGGTGGCGAGTGGTTTATGCATCCTGATCCTAGCACGCTCCTGTGAGAAAATTCTTACAAGGCCTCCACACGTCCTTTGAATTAATAAATGAAAGATTTGCAAGACTGATTATGTGAAGAGATTTTTATCTCAAAAGTTATGCTGTAGGTTCGGTTAGAGGTTTTTTATCTTTATATTTTTTTTACAAAAGCCAGTATTGGTCATTACCAAAATTTTTGCCATTTAATTTTCGTTGACGGCTATGGAAACTTTATGGCATGAAAATAAAACTGTGGCGGTAAAAGCTCAGTCCGAACTAGGTTGTAACTTGTATTATGTCAGTTTATTGTAAAGATGATCATTGAGATTGCTTAACAGGCGATTCGAATTAATACGGTCAATAAGGCAATGATCTCGATTTTAAAGGGATATTTAGGAAACAGCATTAATTATGTATTCTGAAAAAGTGTTTGCCTGAGTAGGAATCATTGGCCGCATCGCATCATTCGCTTCGTAAGGTAAGTTCACTGCTGTGCTGAGCCACTTATCGTGCTGTCATAAGTGGAGTCCGTCGTTCACGTTTAACCATTAGTTAGGTACCTAGAGAAAGATGCACGTTCTGATTTTTAAAATGTGCAATTTGCCTAAATAAAGTAACTTTTGCAAAAACTCACCTACTTGGCAACTTATTAGAATTAAAAAAAAACTCAAACCGTTGAAAGTTAGACTATAAGTTTTACACACTTTATATAAGGCATTCTACTCTCAAATTGCTCTTGCCATACATAGAACTATTTTACTTACGTCAAACGCGTCAAATCAATCTACCAAGCCTTTCCTTAACTATATGTTGGGTCGGTAGTCAATCTAACCGCACACTGCTGAATACCAGTAGGTACCTACTTCACATGGAGCGACTGTCAGATTTTTTGATTATTTCTTCGCTTCTGACTAACCGTAACGACTATCAAAGATGCTCATAAGACAAACTGGACAAAAGGCATAACGTGCTTTCCGGGCGCGGAGGAAACTCTATATTATGTAATGTATGGTTACCTATCCACGGACCGACCTCGGCAAGCGTAGTTTGCTAGCCACGAGCTCCTCTCCTCATAAACAATTTATAAAAAACTTGTTAGAATTCTAGTCAATATTGACCCAACAGATAGCTGTAAGCCACACTTCCAGGAACAAAAAATATTAACCCTATCGTGCCTCTACATCTTTGAACTCTGTAAATTTGTGCGTAGATACCCGGGTCTCTACGCACAAATTTACAGAGTTTGTATGTCTTCCACATACAAACCAAATTTACTTTAAGACATAAAAATAGATTAAACATACCTACATCCCGATTAAAAATGCACTCGTCAAGTACCTATGTCATTTCGATAAAAATATATAATAAATTACCAGAAGAAATAAGAAATATAGATAAATACTGTATTTTTATTAATAAATTAAAACTGTTTCTATTAAATAAAAGCTATTATAATATAAACGAAGTATTCGTTTATAAATCCACTTATCCGGCACTTTTGGCAGCTTTATTTTTTGTTGTTAGTACCTACTTCTATTAATAAAATTAATACTCCTCTTTTTTCATTTCTCACAACGCGCTAGTCTTAAAAATTACCAAATTGTCTCATTGTGTATCTGTGGGGAACGTTGTTGATTTCACATTTGTATCATTTCTATATCATATCTTTTGTAATCTAAGTGTGTAATTGTTTGTTTTCCCAAATAAATAAAATAAAATAAAAACTATAATTGCAATAAATACATCCTTAAATATATATCTACATCTGCGCATTTAATAGGAATATAATTGAAAAAAACATGACATGACTTCTAAACATACAATAATTAAATTATACAATGTATTATAAATATAAGTGCTCGAATCTATATATTGTCTCAAAATGTGAAACTGATCTCTATGTAAAAAATTGATATCTTAATATTGATTGAATTATTATTTATGATATACTTACTGACTTTTATCCGAATGTTTTTTTTTCATGTAAAATTTATTTTTGTTTTGTTTCAATATTTTTAACTTTAGAAATTAGTTAGTAGTAACAATATTATTTGCTGTGCCCTTACAGGGTCCACAACGGTTCTTTGCTCTAAGCTTTGTAAACATCTTATTTACCTTGTGGAACGCAATAAATGAATATGAATATGAATATTATCGTTAAAAACCTTACCTTACCCGCTACCTATTGGTATCAACAGAAACTAACCTATCTGTCTACAGCGCCATCTGTGAATATCATTACTGATTGGGTAACCAGTTCTTCGAAAATAGACAAAAAAAATTAAGACTTTACTGTTGTAAATATCATAGCATTTTTTTTGTACATAACAAAAACACCTTGGATTTTTCTTTGTTATCCTAACTTTTGCTGCCACTGCGGAAAGGCAACCCTACTCAAAGGGCAACCCAGTCCTTCGTTGACAGTTTTTCACTGACATTGACAGTTGATCGACCGTCGATTGTTAAGGAATTGAACAAAAGAATTTTGTCGTAGAAAACCTGAAATTAGTAGCCTAATCTACATTATTAAGGTAAAGTTATTTAATAAACCGGTTATACATTACACGTTGAGCAATATCGTGTCATTTAACAGTCTAAGTTAACTTTAGTGACGTGATATTCGTTCAAATTATATAGTAGGTAGTGAACGGCTGTCACTTCTCATCAATTATTGTGGATAAAAATCGCAGTGAATCACAACAGGAGCATATTATTGTTCATTTCCTGCATCGCAATAAGTGGTAAATAGCCTAAACTTTTTATACGTCGGAAGGTTCCATGAAGTTGGAAGCATAAAGTGACATTTTGTAGTAGGTACCCACTGAGAAAGAAAAAACGTTCTGGTTTATTTTTCTTAATACGTACTTTATTTGGTAAGTGTCTCATTTATTTACCTTAAAATCGCAGTTTTATCCGACATAGGTAGGAACTTAGTCATACTTCATTATCTCAGACGGGATTGTCGCTATTCTATTAAAAATCTACTTTCCGCAATAATAAACTTAAAAATTAAGATAACAATGAAAAAGAATTGAGTCATTGATTGCAAAACAAACAAAGAATTTTTTTTTTGCAAGAACTCATGCTTAGTCATGCCATGTTTCATGCCAATTTTATTTATTCTAAAAATCAATTATTTCTGCTGTTACCATCCTCTTGTCAATCTTATACATATCAGTAAAGAAATAAATTATACAGTCTAGAAAGATTTTCCCAAATAAAAAGTACCATCTATTGTTTAAAATTTATTGTGTAAAATTGGTTTAGCTATTTAGGTGTGAAAGTGTAAGAAACAAACAAACTCATTTTCGCTTTAATAAAGTTAGTTAGAATTTAGCCAGAATATATGAAACATGCATTTTGAAACATCAAAAAGGTGCATGGAAAAACAATCACTTTATACTCATTTTGATTGATAAGCTAATCAATAAAAAGTTGACATCAAATATGGGATGACCACTTGAAAGAGAGACAAGTTTGTCAAACTCACAAACTGAAAAATAAGTTGTTATGTTTTCTTATCTGTAGTAAATATTTATAAAACATGTCTGACTCAAACGTCATAGATATTTTATAAATGAATGAAACTGATAAATGTCTATGTACCATACATAAGGGGTCCATAAATTTTTCACTGCTGGTCCAAAGTTTTTCTCCCCGTGTCTTGCCATGAGATAGGGGCCGTTCAAGTATTACGTAAGCAGATTTATTGCAATTATTTACCCCCCCATCCCCCTTGTCAGCAAAAGTAAGCAAAGCTCTTACCCCCTCCCCCCATGCTTACGTAAACATTTGTCAATTAATGTATTGTTTTTTTAATTTTATAATGTTATAATTATAATTTGAAAAATAAGAAAATAGATTTAGGATAGAGATTATATTTTACTGAAACGGTATTCAACATAGAGTAAAGGACAAAAATATTATATCTTACTAACATAACAAACTTATTTTAAATTTTTGGTACATATATTAAATTCAAATTAACAGTCTTCAGTCCATGAAACCCGAATCCATGATTCTAAGTTTTCGATGACATTGGATTGCTTCGATTGCTGCTCAGTGTTGTGAGTCTGCTCGCTTTCATCCGATTTTGGAATGTCTACGTCATTCTCATCGAGCCATTCAACATCATGGTGCTCTAAATTTTGAATAATGCACATCAGTTCATTAGCACGACGAGCAGCGACTCTTACAGGTCTAACTTTCCTATCAGTGTGCGTGTTTACTTTCTTATGGATCTTTTCGATGTGACGATTTAGTGACTTGACGGAAGCATGATAAAGACCACACGTTTTGCATGTTCGACTTGATAGCCTCAATTGTACCGTCGGACAAAAATAATCGTATGGCATTTGCAGGAAATCTTTGAGTGAAGCACTTAAGCGTAGAGCTAAATTGACTGGAAGATTAAGAAATTGCCCTCCTTCATCTAAAACCAAGTCATCAACTGTTTGTTTTACTTTTACAGGTGGTGGAAGAAACCTGTTGTCTAGTAATCTAAATAGTCCACTTCTTGGACGACAGCATTCTGTATTTCTACATTTTACAATTTGGAGCAAGTATTGGCTTTCACGCACATGTTCTGAATACCATTTAATGTCTGGAAAATCAGGAAGATCTTGTTCACCTGCCCCAACATATTTTGCATTAACATTATAGCCATCAATTTCCATTGAACTCCATACTTCAGCTAATACTTTTCCTGCAAATTCGAAATTAGATCTTTCTAAATGTTCATCAATTGTAACGCCACGTTCATCCAAATGAGACCCAAAATGGTCATGAGGCAATATTAAACCAGCCAGTTCCCGACTAAGAGGAGCCATTCTGCGCTCTACTCTGTTATACGCACTTCTTCCGGGAGCATTGGTAGCTAAAAACAATGCATCGAGATCATGTCGCTTAAAGTGTTGTATAGCAAACCCTATGACTTTTTGATAACGCGGATTTTCATCTGGCCCTCCATCAACCGTCATGATTACCACTGGTTTTACTAGTCCATGGTCAGTTTTAGCTAATGGTCGAAACTCTTCAAGTTCGAGAAGCGTCTCGAAATCCTGAGCATGAGTATTAGCAGTAGATGAACTATGCTTTCCACTTCGAATAGCGATGTATGTTGGTCCAGAATATCCAACGGCTTGCGGTTGTCCTAGCATATTGGAAGTGATTTTGATACCAGCATAAACAGATGGTATTAATTTATGACGCTCAGCGATTACCCAATCGTGATCAGGCAATTTGATTCTATATTCCATGTGCATTAGAAGAGGTGCTTGCTTATTTGCCGCAGTTACGCCAATAGGGACTCGAGCTTTATCATCTTGAGATATGAAAAATACTTGATCTGGTCCTAGTATGGATGCTATGTTCTCTAAATAATGGATTGATGTTTCAGCGAACTTGCTATCTAAGTGGCTCTTGTGGTGATCAGTTTGAGCCCGAATGAGCTTAACAGGGACTGTCGATACATGTCTTCGTCCCTCTGCAGAATTAGATTTTCTGGGAATCAAACGAAGATATGTCCCACTGCGACTAATGTCAAATCCCATTTTACGTAATTCTTGTGTGAGTTCATCAAGAGTTTTTACGCTGCGAATTGATTCCGTTCGTCTTCTATCATCTGCTGCACTCCCAAATAAAGCTATATCCGCGATTGTTTTCAATAGTAAAGGTTGATTGCTTTCAAGATTAGGACGTCCCACTGAATCCCTCAGAGATAGTCTTTTTTTCATTTCTGGATTTTCATGACAAATATCTTCTAACTTTCTTTTCATACCATCCCTGTGTTTCTTCTGGGCAACTGCGTTTTGAACCTTCCTGTTTAAAGACTGTTTTGCTGTTTTTATTTCCTCGCGCAACTTAATGATCTGTTTATCAACTTCAGCACGGATTGACATAGTATCTCTGGCAGAATACAAAGCATTCAAATTTTTTTCGAGTAGAGCAATCTTATTTTTCATAGCTTCCTGAGAAGGTTTTGGTCTCTGTTTATCTGTATTTTTATTAATTTCGCATTGCTGTTGTGATTCATTACCGGTTTTTATTTTATCTTCTTCCTGTTTTTTAATATTTGAAGCTGGCTGTGTAATTTGTGTTTTTTCTGCAGGTTTACAGGTTGCCTAAAAATAAAAACTTTCTATGGGTTCTGCTAAAGATTCTCTTATTAAGCTACATAAATACAAAGTATGGCAATAAATATGGTAAATACAAAACCCTATGGCTTTAAATCTAATATCTTTAAACGAGCAAATCGTTCCGGTCACAAAATACAGGGTGTTATAGTCTATTCAAGTAGGTATTTAAAAGAATATAAACAATCTTGATATGTCTTTTTATTGAAATATGCAATTATAAAATCAGATATCTGTAAAGGTGCGTACAGACATCGCGAGGCTTGCGCCGCGAATGGTTCGTCTCGCATACATCAACCTGAGGCATGCTACGGCACATGTATACGTGCGAACCATTCGCGGCGCACGCCTCACGATGTTTGTACGCACCTTTATGTATTTACAGAAAAGCAATTTTTTAATATTGGTTGAGTTTTTAAATGAATCACAACAGATTTTACACAGTTTACAATTTTAAACCACATATTTCAATAAAAAGACATATAAAGATTGTTTACATTCTGTTAAATACCTATTTGAATAGAGTATAGTTTTCTGTAGGTATATAATATATATGTATAAAACTGACATCCTGTATTTTGTGACCAATTGACGGAATCAATTATAAGAAATAAATCTATATAATGAATATTACCTCTATACTTTAAGATAGGCCATAATATTTTCTAATTAGCAAAGAGAAACTTTTTGGCGATTTCTAATATTTCTAGTAGGTACCTAAAATGATTTCGTCACTCACCTTAGAAAAAAAATGTAGTAAATTGGATTTATTCTTAGTCGCTGCTTGCAATTCTTCTTCGATTCTCTTAGATACAATAATATCTAGTTCCTTGTCGGATTTTGCTTGTAATTTATAATTTCGCCACACTTCGTTAACTAACTTTTGTACATTTTGTACTTTCGTACTTGTATGAGATTTTTTAAAACTTTCAAACAATTTTTGGTATAACTTGGATTTGTCTATTTGAAATGACATCTTATTTAAACATTAAACTTTGGATAATGGAATGAATGGTAACACAAATGTTAACTTGCTTTACTATGCTTACAATACGTCTACTCGCTATAGCAGCCAAACGAAACAATACACTGATAGAGGAAATTTAGACAAGTGAACAGCGCGCGGTAATTCCCTTACTCGGTTCTAAAGCGAGTAGGGGAATTACCGCGCACTGTTCACTAAATGTATGTATTACTTGCGGGAATCCCCGAAAATGCTTTTCGTTTTCAAGCAAAGACAATGTGTGGGTTGCCATTCGTGTAAAAAAGAAAATAACTACCGATGACGTAATCATCATCTAGACTCCCCTACCCCCCATGTCATCCAAAATAAGCAAAGCAAAGACCCCCCCGCCCCCCCATAGTGCTTACGTAATAATTGAACGGCCCCATATTGAGTTCTGTCAGGGTTTTTTTTTTTAAACGTTGCCCTTCGCTAGGAATTTCTCCTGTATGGTGGGTGCCTTTACAAACATATAAACTCACCAACACAAACAGCCAGACCCGGAACAACTATCTGTATGCTATACAAATATTTGTTCCGTGCGGGATTGAAGCCGCGACACGCAGCGCAGCAGTCAATCGCTCGACCACTGCACCAACCGTGTCTTCAAACGATGCTGGTCTAAAATCACCCTGAAAGTAATCTCCAGGTTAAAATCAATAATTTAAACATTGTTTCTGAAAACAAGCATCATGCAAGTTTTCAAAAATTGCATAATTGTTACTATAAAATCTTTTTATGATATGATGTGATATTATCCCTTACTTTTATTTTATTGTACCTTTCATTACACATTAACATTGTCAAATGATATTTATGTGCTTATTACAATATAACATTGATAAAAGAGCAATAAAAGGTTATTTTTAAATGTAAGGACTACATAAAATTACTCATACTGTCGGGGAGCGAACAAGAGTCTTATTTATTGAATAGTTAGTGGGTATTTTACTGATCCTGCCATTATTCTGTCTGCCTGACATTATTCTGCCAAGGATGGGAAATCATCAAATGACTTCTTCCGCTCTGGGTGGAGCGGAAGGGCGTGTCAGACTCTTACTGACTAAAACCCATCCATGTTCCTTCTAAAGCCCTTTATGTTCCAGGGCCGTGGTGACTCTTTCGAAGAAATTCCGCAACCCTGGCAAATTCCGCAACCGTGGCAAACATTATTCTGCCTACTTATCATTTTTGAACTCAAACTAGCAAGGATAATTGTATGCAGAATTACTGGCCGGGTATTTAAATAGAGTATAAAAACAGCTTATCCTGGTTTTGTTACCACTGCTGTGTGGCCTACTGTTCTTAAAAAATAAAAACTGTCACAAAATGATATTCAAATTATTTTAAGTACAGTAGTACTTTTTATATGTACAGTAGGTAGACTTTTTATTGAGGATGGGAAGTCATCAAATGTCTCCTTCCCCTCTGGGTGGAGCGGAAAGACATGTCAGACTCTTACTGACTTTGACTGCAGTGACTCTTTCAAACAAATTCCGCAACCCTGGCAGGGTACTAGCCCGTGATGTCATTTGTGTTGTTGCTACCCAAACCCTTGGGTAAACGTTATAGTACTTGACTGATGTGTCACAAAATGAGGCAACGGACATTGGAATGTGGTTATTTTTCACTATCTATGCTGTAGAAACTCTTGCATAACTATTATCTTGTCCTTCACCTTTGATATTCATTCATTCAATCAAGTCCACATTAATATTTTTATTATGTAAATATTATGCTAATAAACTTTTAGTCTCATAACATTTGGCATCAATACCTAGTAACCTGGGGTAACTTTGGTTTTATAACAGCAAAATTTAGAAATTATTTAATTTACTCAACCTACATGTAGACTTGAACTTGATGGTGGCTCCGACTATGATTTGAGGCGCATTATAAGTTTGAATCGACCTATACCTACTTGAAAAATAACTGATGTGGATTTGTTGATCCTCTTTCGCTTTTTAATGTTTAAATTTATAACTTAACTAACTATACATGCACATGGTAAAAGGACAATTAGACAATTTTATATTTTACCATAAAGGTATGTTCTGATTGAAATACCTATATTGAGGATTTAATTATTTCCTCTTTCGTAACAAAATATTGTAAGCCATTTAAGCATTTATTATGCTCTTCTATCTTTATGACACAAGCTATACATTTCCAGTATAAGCTGACCTGTCTTTTCATTGTGTGACTGAATTCATCATCTAAGGCTGCTACCACACCAATCAATCGATCGTCGATCGATGGTAGAATGGATTAGTCGGCGTCAATCAATAGTTTCTACTACACCAATCGATCGATCGTAGATTTATGGCAAAATGAATTAGGCTACGCTGATCGATAGTTTCTACTTCTTTCTTCGATAGATAGATTGGTATGGTAGCCAATGCTACCATACCAATCGATCGATGTCTTTCTTTCGACGATCGATCGATTGGTGTAATAACACCCATACATAAATATAAAATTCTTTTTTTTTTGTTGTTGATGTCTTACTACTGGGCGAAAGCCTCTCCCGAGTCCTTCCAAACACTTTATTACCGTCGTCGTATTTCGAACCAGCCCTCGTTAAAATAAATAAGTCTACTAAATTCGTAAAAACACAAAATTACTTTCTGCAATCCCTCTCCATACCTACATATATTTTAACTGACAAATCTCACGTGCACGCAATATGTCTAATAAGGGATACAAAGATATAATACATGTGCCTATTAATTAATTAATACATATTAAATATCTTATTATTTACAGTTCCAACAATGGCGGAAAGAGAACAAATCGCCGGCGGCTTCAGCAGGGACTACGGAGCGACTGCGGCAGTCCCCAACGTCGGCTTCGCAGACTTCAGCCCCACAGAGCTGTACAACCTGAGCGAGGGCATCGCCGACAATGTAAACACAATCAACAGCGGCCTGAAGTCGCTGGAGAAGATGATGAAGCAGATCGGGGGTCCAAATGATAGTATGACGCTGAGGGAAAAGATGTGAGTATGACGATCCTATTATGTAAAACTCTGAGTGACTGAGTAACTGACAGACAACGCACAGCCGAAACTGATCGTAGAAAGCTAAAATTTGGCATGTAGTTTCCTAGGGGATGCCAGGGTTGCGGAATTTGTTAGAAAGAGGCACCACAGCCCTGGAACGCAAAGGGCTTTAGGAGGAACACGCTCTGTTCATGCTGCCAACAGCCTTCTTCATTGCGTCGGTCCATCTTGCCGGTGCCAGCGACTTCGTAATTCTACTAACACATATGGATGTAATGTTAGGATGAATTTGAAATAAATGATTTATTATTATTTTATTTGACGACACGGTTGGCGCAGAGGTTGAGCGATTGACTGCTGCGCTGCGTGTCGTGGGTTCGATTCCCGCACGGAACAGATATTTGTATGGCCTACAGATAGTTGTTCCGGGTCTGGCTGTTTGTGTATGTGACTTTGTATGTTTGTAAACGCACCCACAATACAGGAGAAATTCCTAGTGTGGGGCAACGTTTTTTTTTAAAAAAAAAAAAAATATTTTCCACTTTTTAGTGGTGATACTCCATAACTAAATTGACATTATTCCCATAATGAATGGTTGNAAAAAAAAAAAAAA
Source organism: Mamestra configurata (assembly GCA_002192655.3). NCBI lineage: Eukaryota > Metazoa > Arthropoda > Insecta > Lepidoptera > Noctuidae > Mamestra > Mamestra configurata. The sequence goes on from NDFZ01005251.1 coordinate 322,193, forward strand.
AAAAAAAAAAAAAAAAAAAAAAAAAAAAAAAAAAAAAAAAAAAAAAAAAAAAAAAAAAAAAAAAAAAAAAATTATATCCCGTTCCCGTAGGAATTTCCTGTTCTCGTATAGCCTATAGCCTTCCTCATGAATGTGGCAATACAAAAACATACAAAGAGAATTTTCCGAATCCGACTGGTAGTTCCAGAGATTAGCGCGTTCAAACAAACATATTCTTCAGCTTGATTATTATACTCTATCCGTTTAGGTAGTTAACTAAAGGTAAACAATCTTGATGTGTCTTTTTACACAAATTCATATTAAACAAATAAACTACTTTTCAAACTTATGGTTCAATTGATTTAGTATTCGTTACTGTTGTATTTACTTTGGTTTTTACTTACATTTTATTTTTAAACTGAGTTTTTAAGTAAAAAGTTACATCAAGATTGTTTACCTTTAGTTAACTACCTAAACGGATAGAGTATAGTATATACAAGTAGATAAATATTTGTTGTTTCCAGCCACGACACCCAGCAAACAGTAAATGGCTCTGTATCGGCGACTGCGCGTGATATCCAACGGTTAGGAGTCGTCGTGAGACGCGGTGACAAGCCTCAGAAGCTTCAGGTGGAAAGGCTCACACAGGCCTTCAGGGATGCCTTGGCTAAATACTCTTCAGTCCAGAAGGTAGACGAAATACTTTAACCAATATAATATATAATGCTATAACCCATAGTAATTTTTATTTACTATTTTATATAATTTATTGTAACACCTCAAAATAAGCACAAGAACATTTATAAAAACAAGCGTACAATGGGCATTCTTATAAATGTGAAAATAAGTACGTCTGTCGGTTGGTTACATTTTCACTCCTAAACCGCTGAACCAATTTTGATGAATTTTTGTATAGAGATAGATTAGTCCTGTCAAGGGATGATATCCGACATTCACGTGGGAAACGCCGCGGGCGGAAACTAGTTTCTTAATCAGTAATCTAATCACTAACGTATTATAAAATGAAAGTGTCCCGCCGTGTCTGTCTGTCTGTCTTTACGCGATTTTCATAATACTTTCACTAATGGAAATTTGGTATTGTGTAAATTAGCCGAATTAAAAAGATGATTGCTGAAGATTTCTCAAAAAAAAACCAGCTTTCTGGGAGCTTTTTAACGTGGGTATGCAAGTATTAAAATAAAATAAACAAATCTAATTTGTGGTTTGTGTACATCACGCATTAAATAAACATCACAACATAGAAATAAATAATTTTGACATTATCCTTACTATAAAGTTATCCTCAAATATCACGAATTTTACAGCAAGTGTCAGAGAAGATGGCCGCCCATATGCCGCGGCCCCCGCGCGCCCGTAACGACCCTCAAGCGATGGAGCAGCAAGCCATCGCTGATGATGAAGAGGCCACGCTAATAGCGAACCAGCAGGCACAGGTAACCTTTGTTTCAATTCAGAATCGAGATGATTTATCGAAATTAACTGTTATGTCGTACAAGACAATGTTCAAATTACATTGCAAACCATACTTTTTTAGGGTTTTTTTAGTACCGTTGATGGTCACTTAACCTTCGGCATGCCTGGTAGGGTCTGTCAGACCCTGTTATTTAAACCATTGTATTTAATTAAAATATGATGTTTCTGCGCCACCACTCTCTGTAGCTGAGTATTATCCATCAATCGAAGCCCTATGGCCACTACTTCAGTCGGGAGTTAGCTGGGATGGTGAACAAACACCAAAATCCTCGAGCGCCTGTGTCAAATTCAGAGATTGTACCTTACACCTCTGCCTACATCTGTTGGCGGGTGTGACAAGGATTGATTGTTATAGTATTATCTATAGTATTTGCCTTGTGCCTTTTATTTCCTAAAGTTTAGTTGAGATTCTTTTGTTTTCACATAAGTGTAAAAAAGGCCTGTTTGTTAAAAACGAACCTTTTTTTTTCAATTACGAAGTGTTTATGGCGGTTTCTTATTTTACCGCTACAATAAACCCCTAGTATAGTATATGTTTAGATACACCAATTACCACAACTAGTACGAATAATTGTCATTTTAAATTCGGGTCTGACAGACCCTACCAGGCACACCGCGTAACATTTGGCCACCAAGCATGCCGAGGGTTAAATATTATGTTCTCTTTTTTTACTATGTGTTTGTTGCTGTTGTGGTGTGTGTGTGTGTCGAATAAATGTGTTCCATTCTATAAGTGCGAGTCAGACTCGCACACAAAGAGGTCCGTGCCATAAACCGAAAGATTTTCTTTCTTCACTTTTTAATTTATTTTTTTGCTGTAGCAGCAATACAAATACGCACTCTGTGAAAATGTCAACTGTCTAACTATTTCTTGCGACTTTCCCATATTTTCTGGAACCCACACTCTGTTTGATTTAACACATTGAACCGTTCGGCATCCGGCAGACGTGCCGAAGCGTAATTTATGTCCCTAATACTCTGTCTCCTATTTATTCTATGTATTTATTTTATTATTTATGTACACACAGAAAAACAGTAATAGATAACATTAAAATTAAGAGTACAGAGGAACTACTTATTTCTAACGAAATTTCTGCCTGCAGACCCTATCGTACTTAGGAAAAGTAAACCTTGAGTGAAAGTAATGTAGGGCACTTATATCGATTATTCAGTTCAATTCCTATGTCATACATAACAGATAAATTAGTCCGTACTTATTTCCTCTAAGGGGACGTAGAGTATTAGGGAAATCAATTACGCTGTCCGGAATAACATGGTTTCAAAAAAATCTTCCTATTAAATTATCTCCCATATAAATGTAGTAAACATTGGTGATTTGATTTTCAAGTCTTTTAATATCGCCTAATCATTGTTTTACAACATACCAAAGATTATATTGGAAGGCCTCCCACAAGGTGGACAAGCCGGTCGATTCTGTAAACATGTCGAAGTGAAGGCTTGGGTGAAGTGATCACGAGGTGAGCTGTCAATCCATATAATGAAGATGTAACGTGATCACGAAGTGAGCTATCATTCCATCTTGATAATATGAATTGACAGCTCACCTCGTGATCACTTCACCCTAGCCTTCACTTTAACATGTTTTCATCGACTGGCTGGTGAGGGTCGCGGGTAGCCGATGGATGCGAGACGCACAGGACCGGTTGTTGTGGCGACACTTGGGGGAGGCCTATGTCCAGCAGTGGACGTCTTTCGGCTGATATGATGATGATGATGATCTTGATAGATCTTGAGTAGCGTGGCGCTATCTTCTGGTTCAGCTTTGCGAAAGATTTCCTATTACACAAATAATACGGTAGAAGCAATTCTAATGAGAACTTCCATTCAATTACCAACATAATTTTGACTTTGACTGGCCTGTTGGTCGAGTGGTTAGTGACCCTGACTGCTAAACCGGAGGTCGTGGGTTCGATTCCCACCCAGGACAAATCTTTGTGTGATGAGCATGATCATTTGTTCTGTGTCTGGGTGTAATTTGTCTATAATATGTATGTATTTAGAAATATATAAGTATGTTTATCAGTTGTCTGGTTGCCATAGCACAGGCTCTGCCTAGTTTGGGATCGGATGACCGTGTGTGAGTTGTCCCAACATATTATTATTATTATTAATTTATTCTTTAATTTTTAGGCTCGTCTAGTACAATTCGAGACGAGCATGCTGCTTGAAAAAGAAGCCTATATAAACAAGATCGAAGCCGATGTCTTAGATGTGAACCAAATTATACAGGAGCTGGCTGACATGGTGAATCAACAAGCTCAATCTGTCGGTAAGTACTCTTTCTCTTTCTACGAAGTTTTCCGAATATTCGTTTACTGAATCTGGATGGGAAGAGGAGGGATGAAATGCACGTAACTCTAAAAGAGTTATGAATATAAATTTTGATGGATGGACAGGGAGAGGGAGGCCAAAGAAAAGATGGATGGATTGTGTTAGGAGTGATATCAAAGAAAAGGGAGTTAGTGATAGCGTGGCGGCTGGCAGGACAGAATGGAAGAAAAAAACGTCTTGCACCGACCTCAAGTAACATGGGATAAGGGCAGGAAGATGATGAATCTGGATAGGCAGACGAAATTGTTGCTATCGCGGTTAGAACCTGGATGCATCGCGCAAGAACGAAGGCATTTGTATAATAAGAGTGGACAATGCTCAACAGTGGGCGAAGTAGGACTGGATAATGAGAATGGGTCAAATACCGGATATTAGATCAGAATTGGGTCAAGTACCGGATATTAGATTAGAATTTGGTCAAGTACTAGATATTAGATCAGAATTTGATCAAGTACCGGATATAAGATCAGAATTTGATCAAGTACCGGAAATTAGAATGAAATACCGGATATAAGATCAGAATTAGTTCGAATACCCGATGGATACTGGCCTCATCTAATTGAAAAATACCAAAAATATTGACGTGGAAAAGTGTTATCATTTATCATGAATTCATGATACTATTATTTTTTTTTTCCAATCTGTATTTTTCATGTAAAGTCAATATTTTAATTCAAAGATGTATTATTTTTCCAATCAATCACAACATTTTTAGAATGAGACAATAAAAAAATCGTTTTAATATTAGTTATTAAATTAACCATCATAGGTATAGTTAAGGAGAAGCAGAATGAGGTGCAAAAAAATTGTAAGAAAGGAAGAAGTCAATCTCTTTTCTAAAGGTATAATTTTATAGTATTTTGCTTACTGTGCTAATATCAAAGCCATGTGAGCCATAATTGGCGCAAGGTGAGCTAGAAATAAGACAGGCTTAAAACATAACCGATTCGCCTCAAATTCTGCCAAATTTTGTTACAATATGCAAACTGAATTGAATGTTGGCTTTGCTTGAATTCAAGCCTCTTTGGCTCGTTACCACACCAATATGTCGACATTCGTTTGATGATATTGGTAGTCTGATCGATGAAATTGATCGACTTTGTTAAGATAGCATTGGTCGACTTTGATAGATGTAATTGGGCGACTTTGATAGATGTAATTGGTCGACTTTGATTGATGAAATTAGTCGACCAATTTCATCGAAGTCAACCAATTTCATCATTCAAAATCGACTTTGACGAGATGACATTGGTCGACTTTGATTGATGACCGACTTTTGATGTCTCAATTGGAGTAGTAGAAACTGTCCATTCAACAATCGATCTATTGGTGCTGTAACATCCTAAGAGTCCGTAGGTCGTCCACTACGCGAGCATAAAATTTTATGAGATTTTAGTGAATTAAATAATCATTTTCCAATTACAGACACAGTGGAAAGTCATATAGAAGCCGCTAGCGCGAACGTGGAAGCCGGAGTCGACGAACTAGCGAAAGCCGCTGAATACCAACGTCGATACCGCAGAAAAATGTTCATCCTCATCATTATAGCCACTATAATAGCAATCATTCTCATCGTATGGGTCGTCAAAGCCTTCAGATAGGTCTCTTACCCTTCAGCCTAATATTACCCCATGAATATGAGAAGGGTAAACTTGCATTTACCCTTAAAGAGTATCTATCCAATATCTACGTTAGGATATCGAATACGCCCCAGTGAAGGACGCAACGAATTTAAGAGGATCTTGGTATGTGAGTAACCAATGCTGAAGTTAGATGTAAAACTTACTACATAATAATAATTGACTTAAATCATGGTAATATGTAAATTTTGAAGAACGTCGTTATTTTTAATAAATTATCGCAATATGTTTTCAATTTAATATTTCACTTTGTCTCCCTAAAAAGTTTAACTTCAGAAGGTCTTAGGAACTATGGTAAGTACTGGCCAAGGGGATTGCCTGTATCCAGCCTTGAAACGTCTTCCGGCTGATAAAAGGTCTACAGCCATTGATAAGACTAGTTTCCTAATTGTAAAACCGCATAATCTTTTAATAATTTTGTAAACTAAGTTTCCACCTTTCGGAAAATGCATACATACAATAATATTGAATAGAAAATCCCCATTAACTGTTTATTGGTTGGAAGTCGGCACCCGGAACTATTGAGGAGGCTTGTCAAAGTTTGATGGTTAAATAGAAAGTTCGATTTATTTGAGGCAACACTTTATATTTTTTTCTTGCCAGTCAAAAAATGTTTTAGGTAGCAATTTAGAAATCAAATTTGAAATAGTTAAATTGCCACTAATATTTCGTCTTTTGTCGTTTTAAATTCAACTTAGTTAACGTCTTCATAACGTTGATATTTGTGTGTAGTTCAGTGCAATAAAACGTTTTGGTTTACCATATTGGTCTAATAATGCCTAATTTTTATGATTTTTTATGTATTCTATACATAAAAAATCATAAAAATTTTGCATTATAAAGTTTTTATATTAACAAAACAAATTCATTTAAGGGATCTTTTTTATATATGTATATTTTTTATTGAATAACTTATCTGTGATTTCAGGATATTTATGTTTTTTTTGTCTATTGAATTATTATTCAAAAGGGTGTAAAAACTCCGTATTCATCACAAACACAAGTTGCGCAACATGGTGTTACTAGAAACACATGTTCCTTACGCATAGTTACTGCATGCAATGTTTCCAGCGACAAAATGTTGCACAACTTTAGTTTGCCATGAAAACGAGCCGAAACTCAACATTTTAAAAATTGACAGTAGATTAGTAGACACAAAAGTAAAATCTTTTAGGTTAAAATTGTACTAATATTGCTCATATCTATTGACTTATATTTTTATTTAAATTTCTAATTAAAAATAAGCAATTATTAAGAAATAAACTAGCATCCAACAGTAGGTAGGTATGTTTATTTATTTTAAGTTTTAAAAGCTATATATACAAAAATAAAATGCGATAGCAATAGTGTGAATAAAATTAACACACCATTATAATATAGAAAGGCATCATTTAATTATTATAACTGAATCTGTATTTCATATATAAAATGATAAAATACAGCCTGTACCTGCTGTGGGCTTACTTTGTCTATCTTAGGGGCACTACACATTTAACCTTTTGAACGCCAGAGCATCAACGCATCGGCGTACCCCCGACGCCAAGCCCAAATTCACCGTACTTTTTGTCACATATTTGTGACGTTTGGCGTACAGGGCACGCGCTTGGCAATGGCGTTCAAATGGTTAAGCGGGCTGGCACAATGGCTTCAGCAGTAACGGCAATGCCAACCGGAATCAATGACGGCTACCATTTTCATGCTCACCAGTTGGCGCCACTAGCGAGTAAGGTCCTAAAGCATATAATTAAAAGTTGTTATTACTCGCACGTGAGCAAAGTTAGAAGTATATTCGAATTTGCCGCCCAGCCGTGCCGATTAATGCCTGATGTGTGTAGCGCCCCTAAGATAAACAAAATAAGCACAATATAGATAGACACAGAAAATATATATATTTCCTGCTCCTAGTTATTTTGTGCTACGCCATTTGTATCCGTGGCGTATCTTAAACATATTCGCAGTACTTCGCTATTACAAAATAAACTGTACTTCTACGTAAATATGGCATATTTTAGATTGCCAATAATGCAACGTGGTTTTCATTTAAAATGGCGTCGCTTTCGTTTAGAAATGTGTCTACGGGTTCGTTCAATAATAAATGTAAAAGAAAATAGTATAACCGCTGTATATAAGGCCTTATGTAATGTAGAGAATTATAATTGCGTTATTTATGTATTAATCGTAGTTAGGATTTTATAGTAGGTATATTATTAATCAATTTCTGTCTCATTTATATTTGTCAACATTCCAAAGATACATTTACTATTTGTTGAAGTGGACGGATAGAACAAAGTATGAAATAATCTAACTTGTGTCTACAACAATTTAAAAGGATTTATTGTATTAACCTTTTGAACGCCAGAGCATAAACGCATCGGTGTGCTCCCGACGCCAAGCCACAAATTCACCGTACTTTTTGTCACATATTTGTGACGTTTGGCGTACAGGGCACGCGCTTGCGTGTCACGTATACGTGACAATGGCGTTCAAAAGGTTAAAGTTGTGATGTTAATTCCAGGAATGGGTTATTAACCGGGTTGAAACCCGATTTAGTTCTTGGCCTGAACGTGCCTCTAGCCTATCTAAGAATACAGTTTGATTTTTTCAAGTAGACGTAAATGGCCAAACAATGAAGAAGATAAGAAGGAAGATACACAAAGGGAAAACCACTGATGCAGTTTTAATTTTTTTATCAAAATCGGGCCTAAGACTTCTTCGTTCCAGTATCTTTCGCTATACCTCATTGTTTCGAAAATGGTCATCCACGCCCAATTGAAAATCTTCCTGTATCGCGATCAACCGGGTTTGAACCCGATTATTGACATTAAGCCCATCTACAGCCCAGTCTCTTATAAATATTCGTCGACTTCAAAGAATATAAAATGTTTTTCATACTATCTTCATTCACCATCAAGAATCATATGCAACGCGGTTAATTACTAACTTATATAACGACAGACACCGAGTTATTTATTTATTTAGCTAATTTAATTATTTACTCTGCACTTTTCCCTTGTATTGGCCTATCGTACTATGGAGTTTATATAAAACAAGAAATAAATAAACTGGATTTGTTACCGCTGACGTGTCGTCTACTGTACAATCAACTGTTCCTTATTCGTTGAACGTATCATACCGTCGGAACACGTTCAAAATCGTGCTATTTACCTAAAGCGTATGTTAGACTGACTTTCGCTTCTGAACCAAGTATTACCTATGTATTTCTTTATTACGCCAACCCAAATAACTGTACTGCAAATTAGAAACCTCATTTATAAGGTAATTGTAATTAATCATAGACTTTTAACACCCTGTATAAATAATATAACTTAAATAATTTAATATAATTATTCTAATAATTATTTTATTAGGCAAGAAGGCTGTAACTCATGCACATATATTCATTGTGTTTTTTGTTAAAAGCATTGATTTTTGACTTCCTACATCTATCTATTTATATAATATCTTTAAACGAGCAATTCTTGTATATATGTATGTATATAATCTGAATCTCTGAAACGGCTCCAACGATTTTCATGAATTTTAGTATGCAGGGGGTTTCGGGGGCGATAAATCGATCTAGCTAGGTTTCATTTTTAGAAAAAGTTTCCAAAAAAAAGGTAGGTACTTATAATTATGGTCCAAGTAATGAGATGTTTTTTCTCAAAAGTCATATGTAAGGTATCCTACTTCCAATTAATTGTTATAAATGTGAAAATCTGTAAGTTTGTTCATCGATTGTGCCTCAACGGCTAAATGGGTTTAGATGAGATTTGAAGCATGTAAAGGTTATCGAAATTAGTTATTCCACCGTGGTGTGATGTGCACTTTGCTTGTTACTTATTTAAGGGTACAATCATCAACACGAGTGATCAATGCTTTTCATAAAAGACATCATTACTTATCGCATATTTTGTTGAATTTGTAAAAGATAATTTATAATAAATCTTTGTCAGAAATGATTGTTTTATTACAACATGACAACGTCTGTATTCTCAGGTGTAGATAGATTGGTTGCATGAAGGAGCCTCCTCGTGTAGCGCAATTTGCTCCATCAGGCACTCAACTGAACCAAGCGCTCGCCGCATCCTGGGCAGTCTCACCTAATCAATATACTAATATAATAAAGCTGAAGAGTTTGTTTGTTTGTTTGAACGCGTTAATCTCTGGAACTAGCAGTCGGATTTGGAAAATTATTTTTGCATATCAAAGCCACATTCATAAGGAAGGCTACACGGGATCAGGAAATTCCTCCGGGAACGGGATAAAACGGGATATGCGCGTACTAAGTCGTGGGCAAAAGCTTATAAGACTGGTTCGTGACCACCCTCCCATCGGAGTCCGGCGTCAAGCAGCCTGCTGTGTTACGTCGGCGCACGGGAATACCATTGCCTTAAGGCATCTTCTGGGTACGCTCGCTCCATCATAGACCTCATCCATCGCTTTCCATCAGGCGTGATCGAGGTCAAGAGATAGCCCATTCCGCTAAAAAAATGGTGTTCTAAGTACCTAAGTAAACCTAAACTTCGTCACTTTTTGTTTAAGCCTCATGTAATCCTAATAAAGGGCTGTTAGCTGCAACCGGGCAATTTATTGAGAAATCCAATAACCGTGCCTGACCAAGGTTCCGAACCTAGGGTCTCGGCAGTAGCCGACGACCAGTAGACTAACGGGGCAGTCAAATGCACGATTTATAGCAAGCGGGTCGCCCCGGGCCGCATTTTGCAACGTGTTGAGGGAAATTGAAGCCATTGTGAAGATATTAGATTTCATATTTGCATGGATAATAATATATGAACCTGTTAGGATCTGCACACCCGCTGCGCCGCTGCTATATTATTTCGTTCGCATCGTTTGTATCGCTGAACCGAAGAATGAAAATAAGTGAACCGATGCTCGCTCGCTCGTCCGTCCGTCCGTAGTTTTCGGAAGCTTCGCTTAGTTTATATAGTTTCCCTCGCCTCGCTTCGCACGCAAGCTCGCTCGCTAGCTGGCGGTGTGGCCTGCGCTTTTATTTCCATTGCTCAATGCGCCCAGACTCGGCCCAGTGGGTTTTATTATTTAAATTAAATCGTACAATATTGTTTTATACCTCCCAAAATTTAGGGTGTGAGTGTCTCGATGAAAATAAAAACTACAGCAATACCGAATCATATCTTTGTATTTAAATTAAACTGACGAACTAGTAGACAAAAAAACATTGTATCAATAACGAACTATTCAGAGGTGCGTTTACATGAACAAGCACGCTTTTCTAATTTTTTTTTCAATGATACTGACGGTGATAGTGTACAAAATTGACTTTCGTATATAGAACTCAAGAATAGAAATGGGTTGGATGCATTTCCATCAAAGCATACCATGGTCAAGCCAGTTGAAAACCAAGGCCTATATTCCAAGTCAGTTAAAACTCTACTTGTCGCCATGACAACGGAAAAAACCTGCAATTCATGTCAATGAATCGTTTTTTCAGCTGAAAGACGCTCCCGGGCAAACGCGTCCCTCAAGTGTCGCCACAGACGCCACATCGACAGGTCCTGTGCGTCACGTATTCAGCGGATCCCCGTGTATTCACGCGGAATGCATGCTATGGTCAACAACAGATTAACTTGCAATAACGGTCATTGACCCTTATACATTTTGACATACCTAGTTAATTCCGAAAACAGAAATAATGACAGTTGTCCTGAATCGACATCTATCGTGATACTATACTTTTTCAAAAAAATGTTTTTTTAAAGAAAAACGATTCATAATTTATTGTCCGGGTACCTACGCAGAGAAAAGGGCAATGAACTTTATTGCAAATTTAACTGGCGCCCACCATAATGTCGATACTTGAGTAGGTGGCGATGGTTTCAAATTCAATCTCGAATTATAAATTTATAAATTTTAAGTTTAAATTAGCTCTTGGTCTGCTACTGGCTTTACTAGGTGAAATTAGTCATACTGCGACATTTTTGTCTATGGTTGCTGCTTGTACACTATCACCTCAAAATTTTCAAAAATATTCTTTACGTATCACGAAATTAATAAGTATTAAAAAAATAAACTGAATGATCAGTTTATTAGTAATATTGCTTCAGGAACATTTATATTGGGCACCCGTTTATTTAGAAACATTGTTTAAAAACTTACTGAGGTAAATGAATCATGAAATGAAATTATTAATTAAAATGATGATGCTAGTACAAAAAATACATTTTGTATATAACAATATTAACACTAAACGGGTGCAAATATCTTAGAGAGATCTAAAAAATATCTTTTAATAATTTCAAAACCGAATTAACATAATTTCGATAGTAATTTACAATTTGACACAAAATAGAAAAAACACCAGCTTCACATTCGGTAACAATAAGACATGTTAACACATTAAAATTACACATCTAAAATAAATATTATTGCTATAACAGATGATACTAGTGGAAAGTTAAATTACGGGATTATTAATATAAATAATTATACTAGAACACATAAGGTAATCGATAAAAAGTATCGATATCGACACAGCACAAGAACGTCACAACACTATGTTACTCTCTATTTTGTGTCGAAAAGTATAAAAAACAATGAAAATAAAACAAACAAATGTAGTATAAAGGTGAGAGAACCACCAACATTAACATTAATGCTTAAAAATATCAAATTTTTCGTATTTTTTTTTTAATAACCTAATGGAGTCCTGTTTGCAATGGCGTTTATTAGCCTCACTTTGTCTATAGCATTCGTATAAAAAACACTTCATTCTTAGTAAGGGACACGACAGCATGGGAATATTATATTTTAAGGATTCCGTAATGGACCTTGGCGTACTTGAGCAAAACAAAATTTACCTAAAATGTAAATTAAATATGTAAGTAACTTTTGTATTGAACAAGTGACGCGTAAATATGGTCAAATATGCCAAGTTAAGTCATGCCATCATAAAGCTGGGTACTGACCGGTGTTACGGGTCGTAATGTAACATTCGCAGCGAGCATGTTATGTTACACCGTGTCCTAAACTCCGTGTAAAACAAAACACATGCGCACCATGTTCGTGCTCGTTTCCACGTACTGACTGCACGAATGCTCGTTCTGTAACATGTTACACGAAACACCGGTCCGACACCGTGACCGGGGAGCCAAATAAGGTCAACTATAGCTATTCGAACTTCACTCTAACACATTCCGTTAGAGCAAAAGGTGTGTGTCGTTGCATTTTTTCTGTAGTTAGTAAACCTCCGCGTCGTATAGGGAAGTGTAGCCATTCATATTTATGTGCGAAAAGAGATGAAGCTGTACAAGATGATATAGCCATCCCTTTTTCGCAAAGGATCATGACGCTTACCTACACGTCGTTCGAGATACCAATTTCTAAGCTATCGTGTACCGTTACTATCTATTTATCAATACAATAAAAACTTGCCAACATCAGCCAATGGAACACAGGGAAATAATAAAATTTAGCCAATATGTATGGTAACGAGATAATTTGGACTTTCCCAACTTATACTACAAATAATGCGATTTATTGTCGCCAATTGTTAATTATTTATTGGAACATTATTAGAGTATTAGAAAGTTGCTATTATTATTGCTAAGAAATTGTTAGCAGTCAACTTTCAAATCAGATTCTGTTAACATCTCACCGTGTAAACTTAAGTGAAGTGAACATGAAGTGAGCTGTCAAACCATACAAACAAGATGGAATGACAGTTCACTTCACGCTCACTCCAGACAGAATAGACCGGCTATAACAATTTCACCGTGATAATTAAGGTGAAGTGAGCTGTCATTGATAAGAGGGATCACCTAACTTTTCACAGCGAGTTATTTTCAGAATCAACCGGCAGTTATAAAAGGACACATCTTCATTCTGGAAATACATAAAAATACACTGAAGTCAAGTGATGACATTGGAGCGATAAATAAAAACATTCAGCCAATCACAGCAGCTCATTTTCATTTAACAATTTGTTGACATCCATTTGGATATTTTTTGTTCCAGAATCTGGGTCTCAATCTGCTTACATAACCCATAATTATTTTGAAAGTTTACTGCTTACAATTCCGTTGCGTGAACACTATAGTCTGACTTTAAACTGCATCAAATTGTTTAGTTTATATATTCAATAAGTAATTGCTTTTCAATATAAGGCACAAAATATGAAAAAAAAAAAACTTTTTTTTTTAAATGTCTTGGCACTTTTTTTAGCTTTTATTTCGTATATTTAGGAGTAACAAAGTAGCACTAACATGTTTCAACATTTTTTTAGAGAAAAAAACCAAAAACAATTTCGATGCAGCTTTATTGCTTTATAAGTGAATTATTACATTATTCAATCAACACACAAGCACTTTGCTATGCAGTGATAAATATAACAAATTAGTACTATTCATTCACTTAGATTTGGTTCATCGAAATGCATTTATTTCCTTTTTAAATTATATTTTATTACGTACACTAAAGATGGGAAATTCACATCAGGTCGGATAGACGGTTGGAGAAATTTTATTTTTTACATTTTTTTTGTACTAGAGTCGCACAGAGTAATTTTTTCTAACTTTTAATAATAGATAGATTTAAAAAATACCATAAGTCAATTTACAACCCGGTTATATACTCTAGCTATCGTAAATATTCTAGATTAGGTACAAAGGGCCTTATTTAACAGCGGAAAGGCACTAGCAACTATACAAATTCCAAAATGGAACAGAATTTGTATGAAATTTTCGTATCAACTAGGAGATACATAATATCAACATCAATTTAAACAAATACTTATTAAAAGGAATATGTTATATTATGATTCCAAAAAAAACATATTTTAGTCCGTCCGTCAGATTACCAAAAATTTTTTTTTGCACTGCAAATTGCGCTACGGCATGACCCCGTCGTAGGAAATCGTGCATAAAGGTACAATTCCGTGCATCGCGGCCGATTGCAGCTGCGCGCGATCTATCGCGTGCGACAATAGTCAGAGTATGAAAATGTATAGCGCCGTTTCAGAGGTCTGCGCCAGACGCGCGCGGCTGACTTCGGAAGCGGTGCCATACATTTTGCCATATTGTCGCATCAGCCACGCGCGACAGTCGCACGCGATAGATCGCGCGCTGAGATCGGCCACGATGCACGGATTAATACCTTAAGAGTCAACATTTAGGCATCGTTTTAATAGAAAGCCATCATCGCGTGAATACGCGATCGTCGCCTTCATTTATATCGCAGACCCGCGCTGTCGCTCTGAGGGCCTAACACAAATGTTTTTGACGTATAATAACGTAACGTAAAATTTAACTATAATACTCGTTTCGCAAATAATATTTATTTGAATTGGATACTATATTTATATGTTTATATGATACAAATTGTGTATGTCGCATAAAATTAAACCAAAATACTATGGGGTTGTAGTTTTTTATTTTTAAAATTCACTTACGTTACTGTAACGTCAAAATATTCGTGGTACGCTCTCTGTTGTATACGTTATCGCGTCGACAGGGGGCGGTTCCCGATTGTTGCCGAACAAATTATAGGGAACGTGTCTAGAGTTGCAAATTCGAAACGTTGTACTTGACAGCACTCTCCCTATCGCGACAATCGCGAATTCACGCGATGATCGCTTTGAATTAAGATGACGAATACGTCTGTGGCACTGGCTGTCAAAGAGTCTCTGTGATATATGACCTATCGAAAAATGTGCGACGAAATAGCCGAGACAACGAATATTCGACCAACCGTCTGATCGCCTGTAGGTCCCAATTTACATATCTAAATGATATTAGGTATTCACAGATTAGACATAAGACAGGCATATGTACAGTTTTTTGTTTGCCAAATTCTGTTAAGATGTGACGAGAAAGGTTTTTACTATAATTATATAGGGAACAGCAATGGTTTTAAAATTCAGTCTTATTTCTGGTTTTATCTATTTACAAAGGGCAGTTTGGTTTTATAGGATTTTTTAAGGATATTGTTTTCATCCTTAAATTTTTTTTTTGAACTTTCTTCGTGAGATTCTTAGAGCATCAGTTCATATTAAATTTTGTGCGTAATTTACAAATATTTACACCTAATTAATTTGTAGGGGAGGGGACAACTTTACAGTAAGGTTTTTACAGAATAACTTTCAAATTCGTACTCACTATAAAAAGGAATCACATCAAACTCTCAAATACATAACATTTGAACTGAAAATCATGATAGATTTTTATGTAAAATATTGTGTTTCTTAAATTCCAATTTTAAATGCTCTAAGATAATAACAACCACAATAAAAGTTAGTTTTCAGGTAAAGTCTATCACATCGTTTCATTTTATATCTATTGCTTGCTTCAATACATTTGAGAAAATAAACTTCAGTGTTAACAGGCAATGGAATACAAAATAAAGGCGACTATTATGCATTTGGTCTCTCGCCACATCGCTAACGTACAACAAACGACAATTTGACAATTTGGTCGCATTCATTAGGGGCCATCCATAAATTAATTCGAATTTTATGTGTTTATGACCCCCTCCCCATCCATGTCACAGCTGGTCACATTTGTGAGACTCCCCCCTCCCTAATGTGACGTCACATATTTGTAAAATATCTAGAAATTATTCAATTAAAACAGCACTTCCGACATTATTTTTATACCAAAACAATTTATTTTTAATAACCTCAACATCAAATCAAACATTAAAAAATAACAAAGAAAAAAACGTAAACCTTATGAACATACAGATATTTTTAAGTTTTTCGTTAATAGTTCAAATTACGTGTTTAAAATACTTCATTTATATATTAGATTTTGAAATGTGACGTCACGAAATTTAGGACCCCTCCCACCCCTTGTCACACAATGTCACACTTCGTCGGCATGTGACGTAATTTATGGATGGCCCCTTACAAAAAACAAAACACCGTCAGCAGAAAAGGTTACAATTATTTTTTAGCAAAATATTTTTATACAATTTGTGTTCACCTATTTATCACAGAACCCGTCCAGAAGCATACCCAATTTTTTTTCTATCTATTGCTTTTGTTGTGTAATAAAGCGTGTATTCGAGTCTTTTATTTATTTATTTATTTTTAAAATGCAATGATTTTAGTTTTGTGATACTAATATAGAACCACTTAAGTCTAATATTTAGACAATCCAATATACTCTGGATTGGCTATTGATAGGGATTTTTAAACTTACTCAATTAAACGTTGAACAACTGTCTTTTCAACAACACAACATAATGAAAAGTTTGTAGCCATTGACATAAAAGAGAAAGAAACTTAAATAAAAACAGTATTTTTTTATTGTCTTGTGTTAGAAAAAGTCTTATTTAACAACAAAAGATTGACTACGCCTTTTAAAAACACAAAGTAAAATCCAAAAATAAATCAGAAATTATATTTTCACCAAAAAAACATAACCGACAGTATCTTACTCACTTTATTTTTTTTCTTTTTTTTCACCTGTCTAAGTTAGTTTCTGCTGACGGTACAAACAACTATGTAGGACTTACTACTACCGCAGCTTTGCTTGGCGTTGTTGCCATACCGCATATTTCGAACAGGCTGTGTCTATCATCTGGTTCATATGCCGTGTCAACGTCGTCGCTAAAGGCGTTAGGTCGTGAAGCATTTTTTCCTGCGAAAAAAAACAATTATTGAATATTTCAGTTTAGAAGAGGACTAAATAATAACAGCCGCACAGGGCGAACTAAGTTATGCTACCCTTGCCGAGGTCGATCAGTGGATGGATAACAATCTTAACATACCGAGATTCCTCTGTGCCTCGGAAAGCAGGTTAAGTTTCAATTGTTTGTTTTCACAAAATAAATAAACCGTTGGTCCCCGCTGTCACTTGTAGATCTTTGACAGTCGTTACGGACAGACAGAGGCCAAGAAATTAGATAAGCAAAAATCACCAGTAGATTCATCTGTGCCTCGGAAAGCACGCTAAGCGGTTGGTCCCCGCTGTCATTTGTAGATGGTCGAGACAGTCGTTACGGGCAGTCAGAGGCCAAGAAATTTTGAAAGGCAAAAAATCACCA
The DNA here is from genome assembly GCA_002192655.3 of Mamestra configurata. NCBI lineage: Eukaryota > Metazoa > Arthropoda > Insecta > Lepidoptera > Noctuidae > Mamestra > Mamestra configurata. The sequence continues at coordinate 339,679 of NDFZ01005251.1, forward strand.
GGCTTGCCAAGTCCCACTTACTGACTTGTGGACGCACTCGCCCCATGTAAAATACTGGTACAACCAATACTGGTATTGGTTATGCCTGGATGCTTAATTAGTTTGGTTTACTTGTTAAAGCTTGAGTTTGTCTGACATATGAAAATTACAATACATTCATGTATTGTAATTCAAAACTCTGCATAAATTCAAGTTTTTTAAAACTTAACAGACAGATGTGTTGCTGGGGAGTTTGTTGCGCCACTTCTTCTCAGCTAAAACACTAGGAAGTGGTGACGGACGGGCGTTTTTTATCTTTATGCATAACTTTGATGTTCAAAAGGTGCTGGCACTCAGCCTAATTTGAATAAATCGCACCTTTAAAGTAAAACCGTTACTAAACGAAATTATGAAATTTTATAGGGGAGCCAATATAAGAAAATAGTCACCATTGATACCTCAATTCATGAAAATTTTCGTTTAGTAACGGTTTTACTTTAAAGGTGCGAAATGACTTTTGATTTTGGTATTCAGCCAGAATGACTATGAAATCTTAAGACGATCATGATTCCGCTCTAATAGGGCGACAGAGCTATACATAGCGTATAGCACTATCCCGTTTACATCATCGGAATTGGATGGCATTAACACGTCATAGTAGGGCTGCAGGTCCAGTTAGACTGGAAGTCGATTCCAAAATAATTGTAAAAAGTCTAGGCAAATTAATTGATTTCGGTGTAGAAGACCTGTCTTCCCAACTGCCAAATCAAGCCTAAACACTGAGGCAAATCCAGCGATGTAAAATCAATAGAGTTCAGTTGAATGATTATTAAACATACAATTACTGATCAATTAATCATATTAATCGGATTTAGATAAGTAATTGGTAAGATTAGCTTTAAGCCTTAAGAATTCATGAATGTACTATTGATTGCCAATAGGCGCGATTTAATGTTGGAACATCGATAAGACAACCGAGACACTCGAGAAAGATTTAAAATCTGAAAACAGGGACCGTTTTCATGTAATTAAGAACCATATGCACTTTAAAGGTCATATTGGCCTGTCGTGCCCTTAAACCGTCCCGTCGCATTATTATGTTATGGGCCCAGAAACGGTTTATACCAGGGGCCTAAAGTCCCGTCATTAATGGCGATTTCGGTAATTTCTACCGAATAATGTCATGACTACCGAATAATATCGATAAGCTTTACTAACTTTTGCGAACCTAGCGACAAATTTTGACAGCCCGCTAGGCTGTCAAAATTTGTCGCTAGTTTCGCAAAAGTTTAGTACATTGTTTAGTAATTTGACATTTGCTAGCGATGACATTCGCTAGCTTTGAATGTAAAGACTACTAAATAACGGTAATTTCAAATCGTTAGGACTTATCGACCAAATTCGGTCGGTAACTATGTCGAGACTTCAGGCCCGAGAGTAAGATTGCTTGCGTATGCAAGCAATCATACTCTTGGGCCTTGGGATCATTTATTCTGCCTAGCGTTTTCCCAACTATGTTGGAGTCTGCTTCCAGTCTAGCTGGATGCAGCGGAGGATCAAAATTTATCATGGAGCGGCTGCCTATCTGACTTCCACTGACTCAGAACCTTGTACCTGCGTAGCCCCCTTGGTAAGACTGCTGTCAGATTTTCTGGCTTCTAACTACCCATAAAGGCTCTCAAAGATGTTCCAATGACAGTGGAGACCAAACTGCCAAGGGTCAAGTTTGTACCGATAATTGCGGATAAAATAATACTGTGTGAACTTAAAACTGAACATATAAGGACAGTTCAATAATTGAACCGTTTTTTCAGTAGATCAATCTGCAGTGCTCAGTATCGGGAGTATCATGGGTTCGAAAAATCGCTCCTTTAAGGCCTAAAACCAGCTTCCCAAAGGTCGGGCAAACACGGCTCGTGCAGTTAGCCAGTGATCTAAATACACGGACCGCTCGTACAGTCATAATCAACAGCTTCAAGCTGCCATTGATAACTGCTGCAGCATTCGGTTTCAACTGCTAGATCAGTCACAATTTCATCAATAGCATCATGGATTTTTAAAGGCACTACAATTGCTACTGTGACTCAAGCGGTGACAGCGGCGGCATAGAAATAGAATATTGTGGGGTCACTGCTGCCCGTGTATGGCCGGCCTAAGGATACAAAATAATTGAAGAGAATTAGGAAACTCACCTCAAAAGGCCTCAATTTAACATTCCTAAATCTGAGCAGAGCTTCAAAGAATTTCTCTGCCCTGGCGCTGGTATCTTCCGTTTCCGTCGCAGCGCCCGGCTGGGGGAAGCACCGCCACAGTTCTCTAAGTAACTCGCCGCCCGATAGGTAGATGCGGTGCAGTTCTGACTTCACGTCGGGAGGTATTAGTTCTGGAAAGGAATGGTTTTTGTTGAAGAATTGACAGCTACTTTAACATTACTTATCTAATTCAATTAGAATTCTAAAACTGGGGCTAGTATGAATGTGGTCTATATGGCTCCATATCCGTATTGTATTCCGGTGTTTACACGAGGTAATATTATACCACACAATGAAATTACCCTTCAAAACATCGCAAATCGGGGGTTTCATTCACTGTCCAAGTCAAACGAGTCATTCTGTTTCCCCCCAATTTTCGTTGAAGGACCGATTTTTCAAAGAGTTGGCAACATACCATAAAGTGAGCCATGTTTTGGCACTCATTGGGCATCAGAAAAGGGTAAGTTCACTCACGTGCCATAGACGCGGCGTGGTGATGCCGCATGAGCGCTCCGCCGGGACTGAGCTCCCCGAGCGCGCCCACGCACGCGCCCGCGCTCACTCGCACCGGCCGCTGGCACTGCTGCCCGCTCGACCACGCCTGTACCAACAAACTTTGTTAACACCACAGGCATGAAGCGACTGCCTCTTGGCAAGACTGTTGTCAGATTTACAACCACCCAAAAAAATTCGAATAACATCCAAGAAACAACACTTTAATGTTCATCGATCCCGTACATTATATGACGACCTTTTTTGTAATGATGTTTACATAGCGGTCTTTGTCACACATTTGATAGAAAGAATCATAGACAATATAGCAGAAAGACCTATTTACCCTTTTGTTTTGAAGTTTACACACTCCTCTTTTGTTAGTTTTATTGTTATTTGATTCAAATAACTGAGACTTATTGTAAAGTGATCATCATTTTTTGTACTTTACATTAAATATCAGTGGTTCCTCAAAGTTCAAACTTAGGTCCAGTTGTAATTGGAACACTGTTCCATTTTTTATATGTATAGTATTTTTAAAAAGCATAAAATATCTCAGAATGAATAGGACTTAAGACAAGGCTGAGTTTAACTAGCAGAATAGCTCTTATTAACGAAACGAATATAATGATAAATTTTTACTTACTTGACATATTGATGCTAGTGCAGATAAAGGCGGTGGGTTGTTTGTTTGTGTGTGTGCATATTGCGTCTGAGTCGATGGGCCGAGGAGATATCGTTCTATCTGTTAAGACGAAAACAAAAAATACTGTCTTAAAAATAAAAATAAACAATAAAACTACTTTTGAGGTCGGCTTCCAGTCAAACCGGATTCAGCTGAATACCAGTATTTTACGTGGAGCGATGCCTCTACAATCCAGTAACTGGGTAACGACAATTCTTGGCAAGAATGGTGCCAGATTTTTTGGCAATCCGTAACGACTGCCAAAGATCTACAAATGAAAGCCGGGGCCAACTGCTTAACGTGCTTTCCGAGGCACGGAGGAGTCTTGGTATGGTAAGATGTGCCCCCATCCATATACCGACCTCGGTAAGCGTTGCTAAACCTTGAAAATCGACCCGTGCGACCGGTATTACGGGCACAGTACATAGAGCTCACAAAAAAAATTTTTTCATTTAGTTTCACGGCTGCACTAAAAAGGTCAATTTCAGCGATATTATTATGTCAACTAGACTGATGCAGTCTGACGCTGGTTTTCTACCTTTCAAAAGACGAGGCGTGGTAAAATTAATTAACAACCACACGTCCTTTGCCTCTTCCTTGCTTATTAACCCTTCAAGGAAATCATGATTTAATTACCGGCAAACCCAAACGAAACGAAGAAAATTAAATCAAGAATCGAACTTCGTAACCCTTTTTTGCTGAAAGGAAAACATAAAAATACTCCAATAATAATACTGCGTAACAACTTAGTTTTTTCTTACAAAACACAAAAAGAAACCAAATAAAGTATTTTCCCCTTCAGAAAGTTTTTGATTAAATTTTTATCTTTCCTTACCAGTCACATTGAGAACATTTTGTACATTGAATGTTCAAAATGTTATTAATGTTTCAAATCCTACTTAGGGAAATAAATGTAAAATCGTGAATCTCGTCTCAATATTTGGACAGATTTGGATGACATTTAGAAAACGTATTTACCATGGCCTAGATTAGGACAAAGCATGCACCTCCTATGTAGTATCTGTGGGGTGATTTTCGAATTTCACTAAGGCGGAGCCGCTGTAAAAGCGAATTTTAAACTGTGGACAGTCTTAGAGCGGTTACGCACTGCATCCGATTCGAATCCGTGAAAATACATTCCGAAGTAGTCATAGAACTATTTGTATGGTGGTTTGCGCACTATATCCGACTTCCGTCATCCAATTTCTCTCCGTCATCAGTGAGTCTACATTTCGGAAGAAATATTGACGGACCGAAGTAGCCGGAGTACTGGTTTGTATGAACGCTTTCGCATTACCTCGGATTCAAATCGGACATATCAAAAGGCCCCCTGAATAGCTTGGATTTGCATCAGAAATCGGATTAGTGCGTAAGAAATATTCGAATTCGATCCAAGATTTTTACTCTAGATCCGAATATCTACATTTTTACTAATTCGCATCGAATGCAGTGCGAAAAGCAATATCCGAATTCGGTCCGAGTTTTTTAAATTCGTATTTTCGCTGATTCGGATCGGATGCAGTGCGTAACCGCTCTTATACATCAAAACTTTTTACAAAAAAAAAATACAACCGACTTCCAAATAAAAACCACTACAAAGTACAAAAAAAGTTTAATTTTGGAAGTCGGTGTTTCTGGTTTTGTTTCTTTGGTTATATAGATACACAAAGCCAGAAACACCGACTTCCGAAATTATAAAAAGAAAAGAAGGGTTCACTCTCACCTTAGACAATTTCAATTCCTGCGCATCTTCGTTCCCCGGTTTATCTTCTAGATCTTCATAATGTAATCTCTCTAATATTCTCTTCTTTTTATCTGGCTGTTCCGTACTTTCTTCTGCTGTTCTCTTCTCTCCTACACCGTTAGATTCTTTGACACCGTTCTCAACAACTTTGTTATTATTTTTCGTTTTATTACTACTGTTATTATTATTATTACTAGAATTTGTTTTTTGACTAGCTTTGAGCACCTGGAAATGAGGTAAGAAGTATTTTTAGAACTTTACAACACTTTCAGCATTGATTCAAATTAGATTTTACATCAGATACAAAATGATACGATAATTTTACAGCAGATACAAAATGATACGATAATTTCACAGCAGATACAATATAGTACGATTATTTTACAGCACGTACATAATGATACGATCACTTTACAGTACATACAAAATGATACGATCATTTTACAGCATATACAAAATGATACGAACATTTTACAGCACATAAAAAATGATACGATCATTTAACAGCACATACAAAATGATATGATTATTTTACAGCAGATACAAATTGATACGATCATTTTACAGCAGATACAAAATGATACGATCGTTTTAATGACAACTTCAACTAATATTTTCTTGTCGAAAGTTACTAGACAAGTAAATAAAATCAGAATATTGGTTATGGTAATGGATTACTTAAAACTGGCCAAGTGCAGGTTGGACTTGCACACGAAGGGTTCTGTACCATAAGCCGAAAAAAAAAACCTGTTTCTTGTACGGGGTCCCCTTTAATTTTTAATTGTATTTCATTTTTATCATTTGTTGTTATAGCGGCAATAGAAATACACCATATGTGAAAATTTCAACTGTCTAGCTATCACGGTTCATGAGTTACAGCCTGATGACAGACAGACAGATGGACAGTGGAGTCTTAGTAATAGGGTCCCGTTTTTACCCTATGGGTACAGAACCCTAAAAATGAGAAATATATTTGCGATGATGCGCTTTATATTTGTCAATTTATTTATTTTAAAAAATACGTGGTCAATATGTTTCGAAAATACAATTGACGGACCAAATATAAATATAATTTATCAAACCAGAAAAACACCTTATTCTAATGCAAAAAGATTAAAACAAACATTCAATATTTCACATACCATAATAGAGTGTTGGTTGAACCGCTTGATCATGTTTCTATGAATGGATGCGTTGTCCCCTTTGTCCTTCTCGGGTGCAGTATCCTCTTCTGATGGTAACATTGGGATATTTTCCGTGAATTGGGGGAGGTCCACCTGGTAATTAAATATTGTATTTGTACCTCTTTCTTTAAGTTTATGACTCATAATCGTCGGACCCTTTTCGTAATAAAAGACTACTATCGAAAATGCGAACACAACTATTTTAAAATGGCGGAGAAAAAAGGATTTTACACCTATTCTATTCTATTTTTGTTTATGGCAATGATGCCGATATGTCGAAAATTCTACTAATGTCAAATGTGCTATGGAAAAACGTGTGAGACCAAAGATAAACAAAGATTTTTAAATTTTGGAGTATAAACCTTGTCGATGAGTTTAAAAAGTTACAAAATAAACAATAAAAGCCAGATAAAACAGATATAAATAAAAAGGATTTACGTAATAAGAAGGGTAATTTACATAACTATAATTTCATAATCCATTTGAAGTTATTATTCTATCCTTGTCAAGCATAACGTCGTCGTTGGTTCGTTTTGACGCAATAAGTAAGAAGGTAAGAAATTAACTCCAAATAAAATTAAGCCAGTAAGACTTTTGAGCAATTGAAAATATTTAGTAAGAACCAGTAAGTGTGATGTTGACACCATTTTCGAACTCCATATAACGACATACTATAAATCAGTCGTCAGTTGACTTTCAATATTTACAATAGAATAAATTTATGTGTAAATACAACTGCGTCACATATTCACACGTGCTACAATTTTCATTGTCAAGGACTGAAATAGATTATAATTTACTAGAGTAATGTCTGCTATGCAATCTCTGTAAGTCAATCTGGCACTTTTATATTTTTGTCAAGTTTCATATATTAGAGAAATAAAAAAAATATCGAATGCATAAAGGGTACTTTATTATACTTTTTATTTTATTTATTAGCCTTCAAACGGCTTTCCTTAGGTGTCCCCCTAATAAAATGTGCACGAAACTCAAAAATAGATGTGTCCTTACACTTCTTTCGGACGGAAAGAATAGGAAGGATCGTAGCTTGAAGAACTCTGTAGTTTATGCCTCAACTGTTACGGTTTTTTTTTAACACACGGCACTTTTTGGTTGAACAAAATTCATGAAGCTCGCGTCATCGACACCGAAAGCTTTAGCTTTCGCTTAGTTTTCACTTCTATCGGCAGTCCCCAAAGACTGCACCGCATGTTTCTTGAGTGGCGTTTCGCATATCAACGTAAGAGCTTGTCGAATGCTTAACCAGACTTGCCTGTGGCGGCCTTAATATAAATATTAAAGCCTCCAGCCAGGGCTTATTAAAAACTTACAAACTAAGCGACTACACGCTAAGGGCACCCCCTGTGGGGTACGGGCCTAGGCTTAGGGCGTCGCTGGGGGGAGGACAGCTGGAGACGGGCTGGATCGAACTAGGATTATTATTTAGGAATGAGTTAAGATAAAAATAAGCGGGCTGGCTCGAGCAAGGGTCGGGGCGGACATTGACAGGGACGTCGAGACTTCTCTTCTTTTCTTTCTCGAGTCTTTTTTTGCGCAGTGTGCTTGTCTCAACGGCCACGTCCAACAACGGCGCAAGCTTACTTAGAAGTAACCTTGCTCACATCCGACTTAAAGAATTGATTTTATACTTTTCCTATGACTGAAGGGACTTACTGTGAGATCTAAAGTTGTGTGTTTCATAGCTGATGCAATGGCTTGGTCATCCATTTTGGCACATTCTCCAAACAAATCTTTGCTAGACGATGAGGCGATACGGTCTCTGAAATTAATCGTGGAATTTGAAATAAAACATGAAACATTATCGATACACGAAACAACTCGTGTATCAATAATGTTTCATGTTTTATTCACTAGCAATTTTAGTAATAATATTGCTATCGATTTTCATAAGTCAATTATTTCTATCGGGTTTTGTATTATAATATCGATGTATCGTAATTTAAAGGAATGCAGTTAATACAACTATCTATTAAATATCGCTAAAATTATTTATATACAATGAAATTATTTATTTCTTGATACTGGCAATGTCGAATACAATTGATTTAACGATATTGGCAATATCAATCGATTTCTACTTTCTCTGTTTATTTTGTTTTAGTATATTTTATTTTTTCTTACTGAATAATAATGGTAAGAAAATTAAATAAATTATTTTTCCTTTATTTAATTTCCTTACATTTTTAAATATTTCTTAAAAAAAAAAAAAATATTATTATTATTGGTGAATGCAACGGTAATCACTCATATATCTCACAAAAATACTCACCTATGAAAATAATGAGACTGAAAAAATTTGGTCCAAAACTCCGCTTCAGTCATTTTGTTGGGCACATAATCAATATGTTTCTTTCTGACAGCCGGGTAAGTTTTAAATATGGCGTCTATAATGTCCTGGGTAAGGTTGTATTTTAGGCCGTTACAGCCGTCCGTTTGTGGCTGTATATCCGCTAAAAAAGCTCCGGACACACCTGGAAACAGACAGTTAGTAATGCCACGTATAGTAGTTTAGGTTTACTGTCAGCCTCCTGCCAGGGTTGCGAAATTTGTTCGAAAGAGTCACCGCGGCCCTGGAACGCAAAGGGCTTTAGAAGGAACACGGATGGGTTTTAGTCAGTAAGAGTCTATCACGCCCTTCTGCTCCACCCAGAGTGGAAAAAGTCATTTGATGATTTTCCATCGTTAAAAAAAATAAAAAAAGGGTTACTATCAGCCTGCATGATCCCACTGCTATAGAAAGCGTCTCCCCATGACTTCCTGCTATTTCAATCCACAGCTAATATGGACCACTGGAGGTTGAAAATATTAACCCGTTGCTACAGTCTCTCATAACTTTGTTCTGCAGAAGTTCATCACATAATAATTAAAATTACGGCGTGCCTAACTTGGTTCAATGATCAAAACTAACTTTGTCTTTATTTTAACACTTTTCATGAAGCAGGAAAACTGTCTTCAAAGAAGCTGCTTATGGAATTACACAACCATATGAGACATTTGTCTGTAATTATCCGTTTAGCTACATATCTGCCAACCTTCAATGGATGATGGTGTCTATAAGTGGCATTTATGTCTGATATACAAGGTACGACAATCAAAACACTTGCAATACTAGTTCATACGAATATTTTGTCTTTTATCACAGATTTGATGTCACTAACTGCAACAGACTGCTTGGGATATTTCGTCAGAATAGTAGTCACAAAATTCAAACTAGTCAACATCTTTGACCAGTTTGAGTTTTCCTGACGTTTTATGCAATTTGAATGAATTTGATTTAGAATGTTATCTGACGGTAAACAAAAAATGAAGATGATTTAATACGTTGAAAACACGCATGACATCACTATGATCGTACAGTTGGGTACAATTTTAACCAGCTACTTTAAAATACCACATTGGAAAGTTTATTTTTAATTTCGATGACAGGAATAGTTTCAAAATATTCCTATGAACCATTATTGCCAGTGTTTTCATTTATTGTCGTATCGATGTCTCCACATTGTATATTAAAACTGCTGTATATTAAAACACAATTACAATTAAAAACATACCAGCCTCCTGTTTAATATTATTAGATTCCGTATAATTTTTAAGTGTGGGTATGTTCCAGTATTCTTCACTATTGATCACCTTTGTCGTCACCAAGTCTTCATATAAATGCTTCAGCGTAGGGTGCAAGGATAGTATTCTGAGGAAATGTTTAAAACAATATTATATGTCCAAGTGCTTCCTATAAATAAAAGGGCACCTTTTTCTTCTAAAAGGGGATCCTAAAAAAGGGCTGAGCTTGAGATATTGCACCAGTTGCGGAATTTGTTCGAAAGAGTCACCGCGGCCCTGGAACGCAAAGGGCTTTAGAAGGAACACGGATGGGTTCTCTCCTCCTTTTGCGAAGCAGTAATGCTAGCGAAGGAGGGCCCGGGCCGCGCGAGGGAAAGACAAGGCCTTCGCCCCAACCGCCGCTACAGAAGAAGACACCCGGGCGTCGGGACTCAACGTAGCCAATGTAGGCGCGAGCCTGCGGACGGCGAGCGTTGGTTGGCTTGCAGTCCGATCACCAGGCCCGGGTCGATGGCGCGTCGTGTCCCACGCGCGCCTCAAAGAGATGTCAGCATAGGAAATGGGGCCCGCTAGGGCCAGAGCCTGCCAGGGTTGCGGAATATGTTCGAAAGAGTCACCGCGGCCCTGGAACGCAAAGGGCTTTAGAAGGAACACGGATGGGTTTTGGCAGTAAGAGTCTGACCCGCCCTTCCGCTCCACCCAGAGCGGAAGAAGCCATTTGATGACTTCGCTTACTTAAAAAAAAAAGACCGGTATCGGACTTCGTGCTTTCTGAATATTCATATCAACTGGCAAAGATCTACATAGCCCAACGGGGTAAAATGCTTTCACATTACACATTACGCATCCGTTATGTAGGTACTGGATAGCCACCCATCCACTGACCGAACATGGTAAGCGTTGCTTAACGTTGAAGATCGAGCGGCTATTATTACTTAATTTTAATGTTTTCAATAAAAAAATTTATATTAAACGACAAAAATGTAAGTTTCAAAATTAAAGTAGTTCTACACAAACAAAAATTACTATAATTATACTCTTGAGGATATTTTACTTTTACCATAGTGATTGGTGTGACAAAAATAGAATTCTTATGATTTTTTTTTGAGGTGGGTTTGCGATTGACTGTCTAGGTCATAAGACTGGTAAATTAAATCCTGATTGCAACCTTTAACTCTGTGGTATACTGATACTATCTTTGTTAGACAGAGTCATGTTTGCATCATAATTTTGAGCCCTGTTTTCAAACTGAATACATAGGTCTTATAATGCTGTGTATTCAATTTTATACGAAAATTATATTTGCGTGACATTTCCAACATGTTATTGCAATGTCAGTGAAAGGTTACATTTGTTGTTCACCTATTTTTAACTTGCAGATTCGTTTACTTTTGGATTTGGCTCAGTAACAAGACGCCAAAAACATGATTCTTCAATATACAGTTAAATTTTATAATAGCCTGCCAGTAACTGGAGGCACTGGTCTGCCGAAATAATCAGTCTATACTCTATCCGTTTAGGTAATTAACTAAAGGTAAACAATCTTGATGTAACTTTTTACTTAAAAACTCAGTTTAAAAATAAAATGCAAGTAAAAACCAAAGTAAATACAACAGTAACGAATACTAAATCAATTGAACCATAAGTTTGAAAAGTAGTTTATTTGTTTAATATGAATTTGTGTAAAAAGACACATCAAGATTGTTTACCTTTAGTTAACTACCTAAACGGATGGAGTATAGTAGTATTTAAAACGAAATTCAGACAGTTTAGCTGTGGCAGCAACGAAATAGATGAAGAGAGATACTAACTTACTATGTCTATGCAACAACATACTTAAATTATATATGTCACCGGAAAATAGCAAACTCCGTAAGATTATAAAAAAACTTGAGAGATTATAAACTCTCGATAAATTGTCAACTGAGCATTTGGAATACGTTTTTACGCATCAAAATTCGATAAGTAGTCTATAATCTCTCGGAAGTCATTTCGAGAAATTGTGGATTATAATAAAATGGCGACCAATCAGAGCACAAGTCTACGATTTATCTGTATTCGTGTGATAGTTAAATTGGAAACATGGCCCCTCATTGGTCTTTGTTTTCTCTGAAAAGACCAATGAGAGCTTTGTTTCCAGGTTTCATATTTCATAATCTACTTGCATATTTCGCAAGTAGATATTTCTTTTTTTATAAGTTGCCCCAGACTAGGAATTTCTCCTGCATCGTGGGTGCGTTTACAAACATAGAAACTCACATACACAAACAGCCAGACCCCCAACCATTATCTGTAGGCTATAAAAATACTTAACCCGTGCGGGAATCGAACCCACGACACGTAGCGCAGCAGCCAATCGCTCAACTACTGTGCCAACCGGTTACTGGCATATTTCTTTTATCAACTTTCAGCTCAAAACCTTCCTCACAAAGTTTTCGCCTTTCCTCCGCATCACATACTCATACCATCACAACCAATTTCCACACAACTTCTCCATTTAACCGCTACAACATACAGAATCTAAAAAAACCTCTTACTTAGATTTCATCTCCAAATCCCCATCAATCTGTCTCTTGAACTTCGGTAGTAAGTTTTGCAGCAGCATCTTCACCTGATCGCGGTCTTTAGCTTGTGCGTCAGCACCCGCTGGGTTGACGAAGTGGAACGTTGAACACGTGCCATCGTGTAATACCACTTGCAGTTGCACTTTCGGTTTTCCCGCTGGGGATATTTTTTGTGCTGAAAGTTGGAACAAAAAATGAAGAAAACTCAGTTTATAAAAGAATGATTAGTTAATTATAATCAACTAGTTGCACCTGGCACCTGAGGCGCTGCATGCTTTGTATTATTACATCCTCCTTTAAAAATTACTAGATGACCCGCGCAACTTCATCTGTATCACATTTTTAATTAATTCTCCGCTGCTATTGGTTGTAGTGTGATGTTATATAGCCTTCCTCTAGAAATGGGCTATCCAACACTAAAATAATTTTTCGATTCAAACCAGTAGTTCCTGAGATTAGTGTGTTCAACCGAACAAACTCTTCAGCTTTATAATATTGTATATATTAAATAGTTTAATACAGCCTGTGATTAATTCTAGCTTACATTACATAAAACTTACATATTACTTACATTAAAACCACACTTTGTAAACAAGCATATTACAAACTAGTTGATTATATTAAAGATAAGAATGCTTGGAAACATGCTGGTCCTGCTCCATAGGACAATCGAGGGTATAGTAGAAAAAGTCAAACTTGTTTTATTTACTGGTGTACTTTCAGGTTTTTAATATGTAATTTAACTCACACACTGATCCATTGTTTTTAATTATATTGTAAATATGTGAGTACCATGTCCCTTACTAGCAAACTTAATTTTATCTCTGCTGGTATTGCTTTGTTGTACCTATAGTATATAAGTGTGTGCTGTATATTAGTGTAATGTTGGATGCATTGTGCTCACATAATATAATCAATTGATCAATGTACCTATGTATACAAAATATTGTAAAACTTATATTTGAAAAGAGTAACTATGGAGTTTCTTGTCCGTTCTTCTCCATAAGAATCTACTTTTTGCGAATGGACAACTAGAGTCACTTATATTTTAATTTTAAACTGTAAATTTGACGTTCAAAAGTGCCTTTTAATGGTCTAGTTGAAATAAATGAATTGACT
>NDFZ01005251.1:354052-365513 GCA_002192655.3 Mamestra configurata
TAGTATATAAGTGTGTGCTGTATATTAGTGTAATGTTGGATGCATTGTGCTCACATAATATAATCAATTGATCAATGTACCTATGTATACAAAATATTGGAAACTTATATTTGAAAATAGTAACTATGGAGTTTCTTGTCCGTTCTTCTCCATAAGAATCTACTTTTTGCGAATGGACAACTAGAGTCACTTATATTTTAATTTTAAACTGTAAATTTGACGTTCAAATGGTCTAGTTGAAATAAATGAATTGACTTTGACTTTGAGCTGTATTCCTATAGTTTTTGAGTAAAAGAGCAACAAAAATCCATACATCCATCCTCAGAAACTTTCTTGTAGTAATAGTAGTAGGATCATGATCATTTATGTTAGCTAATTTGGTTGGGAAATGACCACCAATAGGCAATTATTAATATGGATTTTAATGTAGTTTTCGAATTTTTTTGATTTTTCATGCACTATGTGAACTGCACTATTTAGGTGGTGTAAGTGCCTACTAAATTATAACTGCCAATTTTATCAACTATTTTAAAATCAGCATAGCCACTGTCATACCAGAATATTGAAGATTTTTGATGAATTAATCTGTCCTATTCCTACCATTATGGAGACCAGGAAGCATTAAATACATTTGAAATTTTATTTATGTAATGGAACTGCAACCTCTAAATTCTCCTTTGTAATACTTCTGAATACAGAAAAAACAAAAGGTAGACCACCACAAAGTTCAAATAGCCAAAAATAAAGATGAATCATCAAATTCAAGGTCATATTGATAGTAGAGACATGGCTACTAGGACAGGTTCAAACCTGCACACACCATTATGTGTTGCTAACATTTTGTAATCCTATAGAACTTTGATGTCTTAATGATAGGATATAATTACGAGTAATGAAATAATAATCACTGCAAGTGTTCATATTTAATTAATAATATAAAACAGACAAGGTTCCTAATTCAAAAAATGTTATCTTGTACTTATTAATCTCTTGAAGTGAGTGTCCATAGCATAGATAGTATGTCTAGTCAATTGTATGTTGTTTGGAATGAGCGCAGAGTAGCCACATATAGTTTTACATGCACTATAGTAATCAATGTAACATGATAGCCAGACAGGTGATGTACACAGACAGCTGCATTCTCTGCATGTTTATCTAATAGAAATGTGTGAATAACATAAATTGAGGATCATATTGAAAGCTAAACATGCATTTGCAGTGTTTGTTTGCACTTATCTTAAAAATGTAGGTACAGTTTTGCCTGTAACTCAAGCTGGAATAGTAGAATTTTATTTACTTACTTTTGATATCAGCATATTTATGTGATACAGCAACTGTGTCTCTATTTTCCAACATCCATGCTAACCTTTGCGCCATAACATACAAAGTGCCATCACCCTTTTTGTACCTCACGCCGCCCACGCTGAGCAAAACGTCCTCAGAAGACGTAGTCATCTTCAAACTTCACCACTTAACCCACAATATCAACAGTTTTAACATGAAAAAGTTATAAAACGTTAAAACTATAGCTCAAACTCTTCCAATCGCTACGTGAAAATTTTTACTCGATTCAGTCAACTCGTCATGTTGCCAAACGCGATTTTGTGTATAAATTCGTGAGATAATCGTGCGTCTCTGAAAATGAACGCTTATTTCGAGTATAAAAACGAAGATTTACGAAATTCTATCTACAAAAAGCATATCACAGTCCGTCGACCATTAGAGGATTTGACAAACTGTCAGCTTTTTTTTTAAGTTGACTTCGAATGTTTCTGCCTGAGCTACGTTCAAAACCGACCACGTGGGATTTAGTGACTTTTATTGGCTTTTATAAAAAAAATAAACAAATCTTTATATATTATACATAAAATAAAATTAGACACCATCAAAACAAAATTTTAACTAAAAAGATTTTTGAATAAATCGATTCAAAGTCGTCTTCTACTAAGTTGTGGACACACGAACACGATACACGCAATTTTATGAGGCATACAATATGGGAATGAAGCTCTGATACTTAGCATTCAGCAGAATACGCTTCATGTTTATATTTTTTTTATTACAAGCTAAACACCATACCAAGAAACCATAACCATTCAATATTCTAACTGAAATGCGATTGGTGATTATTATAATTAATACGTACTGGCTTATCATGAATGGGTTCACTAAAATCAGTCAGAAGTTGGTAAAAGCTAAATGTATCATGCAGGAATATATTATCATTATCATCATATTATCAGCAACCCCAACCAAACCAGCGCGTGTAATAAATAACTATTCTTTACATTATCTATATCTACTATGTCATTCATTCAAAGCTGTACTGCCACTGAAAGTGTGTCAAGTCAGTTCTCTGCACTAGTTCGTTTCATTATGAAGGGGCTAGTATCACGATGTTTTTTAATTTCCTGTTTTTTATTTACTCAGGCCATGTTTATGAATCTCATAAATTATCTTACTGAATACGAGAGCGAAACTAAAATATTTCAAAAGGGCCACGATGGCCCACATTTGGGGTGAGCGTTATTTTGTCACAGTATTTTGTCGAACATATTTCAATTAATTCACTGTGAACGCATCCCTAATAGACCGCCTTTTAATTATTTTAGCAATAGCAACACTCAACATTGACAACCCAAAATGCAATCATGGCGCACGGGGCACTGTGTTTTTTAGAATGCTGAGAAGTTTTTACGTAAACACTTCGTTATTTTGCATTGTAAACGCTTTACGTGTTTTTATAAATTATCCTGGAGTTATTAAGATTGTAGTGAAGCATACATGTGTGTTCCAAACTTGAAATTTTCACCCATTCGGAAACACGACTCTGTACTACTAGACACTTGCAGGTATAAAAATCATGAGATTCGCTGTTTCAGGAGTCCTAACGTCCGTAACATGATTCTTTATAATTGTGAACATGATGAATACGTCAAATTATATGTTATTATTCAATTAGCTGTGAACTATCGTAGTAAAAGCGATATATTCGTTTGTTCCAGATAACTTGTTGGTGTCATAATGTCAGAGGCGTACGCCCGCGAGATACTGCGAAGGAATGTTGCGCAAATATGCCAAACTATAGGATGGAACGGTATAAACTCAACACCACTGGACATTTTGGTGCATGTGATGGAGAAGTACATACGGTCACTTGGGACACAAGCTAATAGATACGCCGAACAATTTAATAGGACTGAACCAAATTTACATGACTTAGGATTAGTATTTCGTGACGTACACATTAATTTACCAGAGTTGACAGATTACACAAGGTGCGTTCCACCCGTGCCAGCACCGGTAACCTCTGAAAAGTTCCCTAAACCTAAAGAATCTAATTTGAACTTTCTCAAACCTGGAAGTCATGAAGTGGTCACGAGACCTATGCATGTGCATGAGCACCTGCCTCCTATGTACCCTGAAAAGGAACGAGATACTCCTGCTGTGGCAGGAACTGTTGAGATCCGTCAAAATGGCATTGATAATGTTGACAATAGTAATGCAACATGTACAAGTCCAGAAATATCAGTCACCGATAGCCCAGATAAGAACAAGGAAATATTCAAGAGGCCCACTGACCCAGTTTCAGTACCAAACAGTAAAAGGCCAAGGTTACGTTTGGATGAGGAGGAAAGGACTAGAGAAATCAGTAGTGTGATGATGACAATGTCAGGATTCCTGTCTCCGGCACGTGAGGGTAAATTGCCTGAGGCACGACCTCCTGCCATCATGTCAGACAAACACTATGATAAGCATAAAGCAAATTCACATCATTCTAATGTAACAAAGGCACCAATAGTAGAGAAAAGTGATAAGAAATCTAAGAAGAATAAGTTATTGAATGGTAAAGTTATGAAAAGTAAACGAAAAGATAAGAGTCATAAAGGTGAGGGTAGTAAATCTAAGGATAGTAGTAAATTGAATAAGTATCCACCTGGTCATCCAATGAAAAATAAGGATGACCATCCTACACATCATAATCATGTGACCATGCCAGCGCCAAAGGCTGCGCCACCAGCCCCGCTACCTTCGAGATCTGTGATGGCTCCACCACCTCCTGTGGTTGAACCTGTGAGACCGGTTCCGCACATCAAGCAGGAGCCTGCTGATCCACTACCACCACCACTAGTACCGATCCCATCAATGGTGCCCAGAAATTCAGTACTAACTGAGGATACTATTCCTGTACCAAGAAAAATACCAATTTCAAAGTCTCCACTTGTATCTAATTCTATTCCTGTACATAAATCACATCCTTCCACTAATTCCTTTGTACCCGAATTGGAAATAAAGAAAGAAGTAATTGACGAAGAGGAGAAATTGGCCTCTCAACCAGATAGATCAAAAATTAATATATTTAAAAGGATATCGAACAAATCGAAAGAAGATAGAATCACTCCAGAGGTTGTTCATGAAAAATTACAGTCTGACACAATGATCTCAAGGTTACACAATTCTGCACATGATAATGCAATTCAAAGTAGATCCCATGAACCTTTTAGAGTGAAAACTGAAGAGCCTGTTGTGAACAATAATGATAATAGTGCTGTAGACTTGTCTAAAGTTATGGACTTGAGGACTGATGAAGTGATAAACATTGACGATGATTCTATAGATGTGCATCCAATGGCTTCTAGAGCCCCAGCAATGGAACATCGTCCTAGTATATCAATTAATAAATCCCTTCAAGTACCTTATCCCAAAGATATAGCTAGTGTCAGTCCAAAAATTAAGAAGGAAAAGAAACACAAGGACAAGAAAGATAAAACTGCAAAACTAGAAGCAAAGTTATTGAAGAAACAACAGCAGATAGCGTTTGATATAGCACAAGCAGAAAAGCAAAGTATGAAAATGAGTGGTATGAAGCCACCCAAATCAAGTAGGCCAAAGAATGAATCAAAGTTGCCACAAATGCCACCAGGTTTCCCATTCTTCCCTGCTATGGCTCCAGGGAGAGGTTTAATGCCTGGTCCAGGCTTAATACCTACTCCTGGATTAATACCTGGTAGTGACTTCCTAGCTGAGTTGGCCAATAATCCAGCACTGAGAGGATTACCGCCGTCAAATTTGCTCACGAATCCATTTGCATTGGGTGCAGGTGGACCAGGCCTGATCCCTGGACCCAGTTTCTTGCAAGGCGGTCTTAACCCTGGTATTAGAAATCCACTTATCCCTATGGGTAACTTCCCTCACACATCCAGATCTTCCCCTATGAAAATACCTTCAATGTTACGCCGTCGTCCTAGTTTAGAAGTGATCCCCGTTGACAATGACGATGACAGAGGCATGCATAAATCTTCGATGATGGGCCGAGAAAAGGACCGACACGACAAGCACAAATCACAAACCATTCCAAACATTTTACAGAAGCATAAGTCCAAGTCGCATAAAGATCACAAATCGAATATGTATAAAATGCCACCTGTTACGCCAGATATAACTATCGAATTAAATCCTCCTAAAATGGACCCTGTGAGACTAGAGCCGCCCAGGCGGTCCCCCGTCCCGCCACGTTTGCCGACGCCAGAGCTTATCGTGGAAAAGAAACCAGAGCCCATACCTGAGCCTGTCAGACTACCGTCTCCAGAACTTCCGGAGGAGAAGGAACTAGAAAACTCTGAAAAGAAAAAGGATAAGTCACATAAGAAAGAAAAGAAGGAGAAAGATAAAGATGGCATTAAGATCAAGAAGAAAAAAGATAAAAAGGATAAGAACAAAGATAAATCTGAAAAGAAAAGAGAAAAGGAGGAGAGGCAAGAGTTGAAAGACAAAATTAAGAAAGAAAAGAAGGATAAAAAGAAAGAAAAACTAGCGGACGGCATAGTCCCGAAGCTTACGCTCAAGTTGAGCTCGTCCAATTCGAATTCACCAATGCCACCGAGCTCGCCGGATTTATACAAGTTGAATATCAAACCGGTGATCAAAAAGGAAGATGAGGAGGAGGACTCGCCGATGAAAGACGAGCTAATGTCCAGAGAGCACAGTCGCTCTCCGGAACTCGCGCAAATATCTGCGCTAGTGACGAGGCCACCGAAGCAAAAGCATTCGAAACACAACAACATCGCAGAAATCGAAGACCATGCGTCTCCGCCGCCGTCCGGGAGCTCACCACCCCGCAAAAATACTCCATCCTCCTCATCGAAATATAAAAGGATATTAATTAAACCACTGAGCAAGAAAGGGCACGTGGAAAGTTTTGCCGATGAAGTTGCGTCGATTTCGGAAGAGCCGGCGCCTGCACCGGCCCCGCAACCTCCCGCGGCGGTCGACAAGCCGACCGGGCCGCTACCCACACCTTACTACGTGGACGAGCACGGCAATAAGATCTGGGTATGTCCTGCTTGCGGCCGGCCTGACAACGGCTCGCCGATGATCGGTTGTGACGGCTGCGACGGGTGGTACCACTGGGTATGCGTCGGCATCACGGAAGAGCCCGGTGCTACAGAAGACTGGTTCTGCAAGTCGTGTCTCGCGAAGCGCGCCGCAATGGCGCTCGCCGGTGTCGCTTCCGCCGGTAAAAAGAGGGGCCGAAAACCCAAAGGGGAAAAAATTAGAGACTGTCATTGAAATGGACCTTTTTTGTTACTGAGATTAGTTATAATTTTCCGTTCGATAGATACGAGTAAATGGATGCAAGTTGTTAATGGATTAATTGTTGAATGATATCATGAAGAAAATGTTTTTCATCATTTATAATGTTATATCATAGGCTTCAATTAAGTATAGATAATAATGAATATTGACATAAAATGTTGAACATAAAAATAGTGTAGTTACTTGTAATAATTACCATAATTTTAAATATTTTGTTACGATTCTTCTTTATTTCTCGTTCGCTCGGTTAGATCAAGTTGTAATGCGATTGCGGGCGTGTTATACACTTCTCGCGTGTAAACATAGATGATAATATAAGATTCTTTTTATATTGTACAAAAACTGAACTTACTTAAGAAATTGGTGATGTATAAAGTAAATGTAGTGAATATTTAAATAAACAGAAATAAGGCTGGATGTACTTTCAGCTGATATTTGAATATTTTCATATTATAATTTTAATATAACCCTGTTTTTTTTTTGTTGAAGTTGTTCCTTCTATTTTTGTACAGGGCAGGCACTGTCGTGCTTCTTCGGCCTGTTCGTATCTTAACGGGAGGCAAGGAGACGTGTTTCCCGCGCGAAAGTGCCTGCCCTACTGCATTCGACTTACTTGGAGGGGAGGCAATTGTAAATCTTTAATTTCAGCCAGTGGCCAATTAAATATATTGGTACTCGAAATGTAGTAAGTTATTTTAATCCATAAACCACTTATGGGAGCCCCTAATCACACTAACATCCTTTCCCTTCACGTTTTCCTGTTGAAAACATCCATTACGGAAAATACTTGAAAATCTTGTCAACTTTCATACTTCACCTATAACCACAGTCATATTTCCCGCTCTATTTTGATTTTCACTCCTGTAACAGTAGGTATTCTGCGCGTCAACAAATTGCCGCCAAAAATTATTTCGCTCTTCAAACTGAATTCGGTTATCTCGGGCTTCTAAACACTGGCCTTTCTAATAATAGCATGGATGTAATGTTATGATATAATCGTAAACAAAGGAGACATAATACAACTAAGAAAAGCTTAACTCCATTGCATCATACAATTCCATATCAATCAAGGTCAGACGCATAGCATGATAGCCGGTAGGTACTCTTACAGTAACAAGTACCAAAGCGTATGCATGTCAATTATTACGCCTCAAGCATAGGTACCTACCTATACAAGTTAAGCAGGTAGGTAGGTATACTTACTATGTTTTGACGCGGGGTCACAGAATACTAGGTACCTACCTACTTTTCTCTAGGCATAGCTGTGATAGAGGTAGGTACAACATTGTTTGAAATTAAATATCGCTGAAATCAAACATCATTAAGTACCTAAGTATTGCAATAATTTTGGAAAATTATTCTTCAAACTAAGTACTTATAATACGGGTTCTTGTCAGTTCTGTTATCCAGAGGTTTATGGGACTCACAATTTATTTTCAACACACTTAAATTGGCTCCTGACTCACCGCTTTTAGGTACGCAATGAAGGTTATTTCGCACTAGTGCAGAAAAGTACACCGGCCAGCCCCCACCTTTTCTATATATAATAATCTAGCTGATCGCCGCCCGTTGGGCAGCTCCGTGAAAACAAAGCGCGAAGCACGAAAACCTGTTTAAGTAATTTATTTCTCTTCATTACGTTTACCTAAGTTG
Source organism: Mamestra configurata (assembly GCA_002192655.3). Lineage (NCBI taxonomy): Eukaryota > Metazoa > Arthropoda > Insecta > Lepidoptera > Noctuidae > Mamestra > Mamestra configurata. Next base: position 362,303 of record NDFZ01005251.1, read on the forward strand.
AAAAACGTCCTACTATTGTTACATAAACTATCCCAGCAATCATTTCGTAGACCTATGTATACGAAATACTTAATTGCATTCATTATGCTAGCAAACGGTTCAATTTAATTTCAGTGTAGAAATGGGCCTCAAACGTTTTCGCGGAACCGCCATTGGGGAATTCCCGATTTAAAAAAGGCGGCCTGAGCCTGTGCTGCCATTTTATTTTTTTTATTTTCCACTACCTACTCTAGACGGAAAAGTGACTCCATCGAACGCCTCGTTGTGCAAGGCAGAGTCAAAGGCACCAGGCCGCGCGGTAGATCACCCATACGATGGACCGACCAAATCAAGATTGCTGTGGGCGGCCCATTGCATGAGTTTGCTAGGATGACCGCTAATAGGCAAAAATGGCGAGAAATTTTGAAGGTCGTAACTGCTCGGAACACTACATGACGACCACGACCGCTCTGGCACCGTACCGACAGAGAAGGACTACTCCAGTATACCAGACATTGAAGTTCGCTTATCTCAACTTCTCAACAGGATGACATTGCGGAACCAATAATTACACCTGATGTATTGCGTGATTTCAGACGGTCCCATTTCAAGATTTGTTCAGTAGTTACGATGAGTTCAATGACCTTATCTGGTTGCTTGTTTATTTACCTAAATAAAGAAGAAAGTATTTTAGAATCGGTGGGTATTTAAAGCTAAGCCCTAGAATACAATTTGGCTGTCATGCCAAAATCTTCAACTCGTAAGTATTCTGTAACTGGGTATCTGACTATAAGGTACTATCAAGTCTAAATAAATAATAAATACGTATTTGAATAATGATGTAACTAAAATAGTAGTAATACTTACTTCTATGGATAGCGTGGCGTCATGGCGTGTCTTGCGAGTGACGTCACACGCAATTAGTGCTATCACTGTTTATCATAGAGTTTAAAATACCCACAACTCCCGACTCCGTCAATTTAAATTTTAAACAGAGAGTAGTAGTCTTTTCTCTAAGTTTTGAGAAATTAAATAAAAAGTCACGTCAAATACCCTATAACGGTAAAGCAGAGGTATTACAGAAATAAAAAAAGATAATTTTCAACATAAAAATCTATTGTTATAAGTAAATCAACAGCAGTATTTACTAAGCTTGCTCGCATAGGCCAGTCAAAGTTTACGGTTTGTATGGCTAAGACCCTCAAAGAGATACTACAATGGTCCTAAGTTTTCTTCCACCAGTTCAGCAGACTCAAGAACACACATAAATACTGAATCCTTACTACATATCCCCATAGAAGTTTAAGCTGCATTCTTTAAATTTCATAAGCCAGCGATAAAGAACAGGCGAGGTATAAATCGTTTTATTTAAAAACTAAAAGCACAACAAGTACAGAAAATCCAAACAGTATTCATAGACTGGAATTTGTTTATTTTACAACAAAACAGAAAGAGTGAAGAAGCTATACAAACGCTTAAAACATTTTGATTCTCGGTTTTGTTATTAAACCTAATATAACAGTTGACATAGTAAATGCTGATACATTTCCAGATAAACAATACGCTCTCAGACTAAAAAAAACAAATCTAAAGTCATGTTCACACGTCCACAGACTTCAATAAAGAAAAACCTTTACATCTTAAAGGTAATAAAAATATTTTCACGTAAAACTGACTACACTCAAACTACAACATAGAGGCTTAATTTGTATTACTTGTCGGCAGGTGGGACGGCGGTCGGCTTCTTTATACTTTCCGAAGGAGGTGCAATCGTTTTCTCTTTGTTCCATTGCTTAAGACCTTCAGGTAATGTCGTGTCTTCTTCGAAGGATCCTGTGCCTTCTACAAACTCCTCGTAAGTACTCTTCTCAGGGAAAGGTCTCTTTCCAAGAAGCTCGATCATGTCCTCCCTGCTTAAAATCTCTTGCTTCAGCAATCTCTCAGCTACTTTGGAAATGTTATCCTTGTGTTTCGTCAGCAAATCGGTTGTGAATACATGGGCGCTATTAATCAATTCTCTGACTTCGGAATCGATTAATTCGGCTGTCTTTTCCGAATAGGGTTTATCGATTACCATTTCACCAGGTTGGGGCATTTCGAATGATACATTACCTACTTTGGAGTTCATGCCGTAGTGGACTATCTGCGCGTATGCGCTTTGAGTTATTTTCTTCAGGTCATCTTGTGCGCCAGTTGTGATTCTGCCGAAGAAAATTTCTTCACTGACTCTTCCGCCGAGTGTCATGCACATTCTATCGAAGAGTTGTTCCTTGCTGTAGAGGTATTGTTCTTTGGGTAAGTACTGGGCGTATCCGAGACCTTTGCCTCTGGGGATAATGGATACTTTGAGTAGGGGATCGGCGTGTTGGAGGAACCAGCCGGCGACTGCATGGCCAGCCTCGTGGTATGCCACAATCTTTCTCTCATCAGGTTGGAGGACGTTGGATTTCTTTTCCATGCCTGCGACGACTCTCTCGATAGCTTGCTCGAAGTTCTTCATGTTAATGTCGTGGGCTAGCTCTCGAGCGGCGATGAGAGCAGCTTCGTTGCAGACGTTTGCGATGTCAGCGCCGGTGAACCCTGGAAAATTATTTAAAAAACTGTTTAGGTAGGAACCGTAAATATTTTTTGGATGAGGGTCGCTCAGGAGCGTGAAGTTTGGCACATGAAAAGAGAGGCCTATGCCCAGAAGACAGTAGATAGTGATGACATTTAAAAAAAAAATATTAATAAAAAAATCGGAATTGGAGCTGAAATATAAAAACGATTGTCGTTTTTATATTTCTCCAATTTCGATTTTTTAATGAAGTAATTTTTTTTTGTGAATTGCAGTCGTTATTTAATATTTAACAGTCGCGTTGCCGAGTTGCCGAAAGGCTTACTGTGTCCATCTAAGTTTTTGGCAGAGCAACCTTATATTTGCAATTATTCTAGTGGAGACGTTTTGCGCACTCGGTAGTAATTTCTTCTTCTAGTAATCGCTCGCGCTACGGGAACACAAAGTCAGTGCAGGCTGCACTGACTTTGTGTTTCGGTAGCGCGTACTGTTGCTAGCTCAGAAAGAATGAATCTATCGTCTATGTTGTTTCAAATCCGCAAAAAGCAGTTGGCGAGCAAACAACTCAGAGGGGGGCTAGCTCATATGCCGCAAGCAGGGCGAGGGGTAAGAGCGGTGGCGACAGCGGGAGCGAAATATCTTAGATACGCGCTTACGGCCGTAGTGGCGGGAGCG
>NDFZ01005251.1:365773-452941 GCA_002192655.3 Mamestra configurata
GGAGCGACGAGTGGGGGCACCGAGCGTTGGATCGCGCGGAAAATTCAAACGTTTCATGCAACCACATTGACGGGTCTAGATACCGAGCCCAGTTGCGGGGATTACAAACCCAAACCCAATATTCATCTATACTAATATAATAAAGCTGAACAGTTTGTTTGTTTGAACGCACTAATCTCTGGAACTACAATTAAACTGTTAAAAAGCATCAATAAAACTTCGACCGTTGTATGTTACCTCCGAGAAAAAGTGCAAGCTCCAACATTTCGCGGTACACTGCCCGCTTTAGTCACCGCGCATTAACTATAGACAAGCATTTAGACGCATTATATTAACGTCTACTTAAAATCGCATTGGAAAGATTTGAGAGAGACTGGCCTGTTGGTCGAGTGGTTAGTGACCCTGACTGCTAAACGGGAGGTTGTGGGTCCGATACCCACCCAGGACAAATGTTTGTGTGATGAGCATGATCATTTGTTCTGTGTCAGGGTGTTATTTGTCTATAATATGTACGTATTTAGAAACTATAAGTATGTTTATCAGTTGTCTGGTTGCCATAGCACAGGCTCTGCCTAGTTTGGGATTGGATGACCGTGTGTGAGTTGTCCCAAGATATTATTATTATTATATATTATTATTTGGCTATTATACACTGAATATAGGATGAGTACCAACTATACTCGTCATAACAAGTTTGAGATGTTAATACCTTTTTCATGATTATTATATAACATACTGTCATGACATAACACATTTCTTTTTAACGTTGTGCAATCAAGGGCATAATAATGTCCTCAGTGTTGTACAATTTTGGCATTTAATTTCTTGTTGATTGTGTTGAGATTGCATTTTTATAGCTGGGCACCAAAGCCTCTGTTAAAATAAAAAATTGCCAGTCATTGTTTAATCATAGACACTGACAAGACAACCATAGGCAACATTAATTTCTTTATACATGCTAGCACTAAGATGGCTAAAGAGCCTGCAAGGTAAATCATCAAATATTCTTTTTCATTATAAATGTAGTAATTTATAATTGAAACATTTCCAAAAATGCCAGAATGCAAAATTTTGATTACATCTAAATTTTGATTGGCATTTTCGGTAATGAGATGAAAGGCTTAACAAATATTTAAAAAAAAGAACATTTATTTATTTATGTATTAATTGATGTATACCTGGTGTGAGTGCAGCCATCTTACGTGCCAGCTTCTCCTTATCAATTGTGGTCTTCAGGGGAGTCAAATGAACTTTGAAAATTGAAGCTCTTCCCTTAATATCTGGAGCAGGAACAAATATCTGCCTGTCAAATCTACCAGGTCTTAGCAGGGCTTTATCTAGAATATCAACCCTGTTGGTAGCAGCCAGAACCACAACATTAGTTGTTGTATTAAACCCATCCATTTCAACTAGAAGTTGATTCAAAGTGTTCTCCTGTTCTGAATGGCCTCCGAAACTACGTCCTCCTCTTTTCCTACCAACTGCATCAATCTCATCAATGAAGAGAATGCATGGGGCATGTTTACGGGCCATAGAAAACATGTCACGGACTCTAGAGGGACCGACTCCCACAAACATCTCCAAGAACTCGGATCCTGAGACAGTAAGGAAAGGCACATTAGCTTCTCCAGCAGTGGCCTTTGCAAGTAAGGTTTTACCAGTACCAGGGGGCCCAGTAAGCAAGGCTCCTTTAGGGATTTTGGCACCCAAATCAATGTATTGCTGGGGATTTTTCAAGAAGTTGACAAACTCCATAATCTCTATCTTAGCTTCTTCACATCCAGCTACATCTTGGAACTTGACACCAATATCAGTTGGGTTGATTAGCTTAGCTGTGGACTCCATGACTCCCCCAAAAAGTCCACCTCCTTTCTTTCCTCCACGCCCCATCATGTCTGCTGATCTTCTCATCATATAAATTAAAAATCCTATAATAAGTATGGTTGGAAGCATGCCTGTTAAACTTGAGGCTTCAACCTCCGTCTTATAAATAACAGGAAGGAAATTTGGTGGATCTACACTCATCTCTATTTGTGCATTTTCTAAGTTCCTCTCAAATGAGTCCACGCTGCCAATAGCAAACCAAATGACTTTTCCATCTATGGCAGACCCTGGGTGTAGTTTCACTCTCACCCATTTCTTGTTGATAACTTCTAATTTGTCCACAGTACCTTTATGTAGGTATAAATTTACGAAGTCTCGCCAACTGATCTCTCTGTAGCGGAGTTCGAAATATGCGATAGATCCTAGTATACCTACAATACCCAATGCACCGAACATCATCCATTTCTCTCTGTCCTGGCCTTCGTAACCACCGCGGCTGCCGCCACTGGGGCCACCACCGCTGAACATATTCATGTTCCATTTATCTTGAGCCGAAGTCGGTTTCGGAGAGGGTTGAGCGCCTTTCGAGGGCGTAGGCGGTGCTTCTTTATCAGTACCTGGAGTTTTAGTTGGTGTTTTACTTGAACCAGGCTCAAAATACTTCTCAAATCCTTTAGGTGGCTTTTTGCAGAATTCGTACCATTGGTTCAGCACTGAATCTATGGCGGGGACACCGACTGGCTGAAATTTGGGGCCATTGTGATGAAACTTTCTTAACTGAGAGCGTGTTAATCTCAAACCTTTCCACATCTTGCTGTGATTTTAATACTAACTATATACAGAAATAATTGTATGTATTTATAATTATTGCACAATTCGATCGGAAACGGAATCACAAAATACTATCGAGAAATATCGTGACAAACATGGTTATAAAATCTGTCAAAAACAAATTGTCACTTGTCAAATGTATATATAAAGATCCCTACACACGCGATGAACGATGTAATTGAAACTGACATAGCAAAAATTGAAATCCGACTAAAATATACTTTATTGACTCTTTTTGAAAACACAATATTTGCAGCACTAGAAGACTGTGTTGTTTCATAAGGCTATCTTTCGTATTTTTAACATTTTTTTTGACAAATGACAGGTTTGAAACCACAGATGGCTCATAGCATAGCCATACTTAGTAGTAAAACGAAGCGTGAGTGTATATTATGCCGAATTTTTCGTTTGGTAATCATCATTTCACCTGTAATTATTTTACTTTATTTTTCAAGAAGTGATTTTTAGAAATTAGTTAGTTATACATCCAACGAAAAAAGTTCAAGAACTCTTAGATTTAGTTATTCGAAAAAAAAAACAAATATTCTTCTGAGTGTTTCAGAACTTCCATTTCATTTTATACAACTATAAATGTTAACATTGCTGATCACCTGCTTTGCTTTCTGAACGAAAGATCAGACATTTTCATTTCGTAGGTAAATAAATGAGATTTACGAATTTTGCATTATTTTCATCGTAACAGCAGTTCGCGTATCATCAATCGCTAAAACCAGTAAAACGTGATACTTTAGAGTGATTATTACTTTAGTTGGTGAATAACGTTGCATTTAGTTGTTAAAGTTCAAGAGTAAACTTACAGTAGTTATGGATCAAGACAGACCAGAAAGCAGTACGAATCATGGAAAGAGGACACGACCTTTGCTACTGCAGCCGAGTCCAAAGATCGCTAGAGTATCTGCGTACGCCAGCTCAACTTCCAGTGGGGTGTTGAAGAACTCCAAAAAGTTTGGGCCCCATTCTCCAAAGAGGGCAAAAGTATCGTATAATAGGAGTGATGTGCCTGCCCCAGGCACTCCTGTCCCTGAAAAGCACGTTCGTAAGGCTGGTCCTTACCTCCTTGGTCCTAAACTCGGACCAAGTCCTGTTAAAAGCATAGTTCAGTGCTTAGCAAGGAAGGAGAGAACAGATGAGTTTTATCAGGTAATGAGCTGTTTTGATTACATTTTATTCTATTTGTAAACAGTAAACTTATCATGTGACAGTGTGAATGCTATAAACTTATCTTGTTATTAATGATGTTGTATTACGGGTAAACTGATGACAATTTGTTACAAGTTTCATTACTAGAGGTAGCCTTCATCCATCACTTTAATCATAGTTTTTGCTATATTATTTCTGAACTATAATTACATAATTAAACATCTTTTTCTCTTAGCCACTTAGCTGTAATGAGGTGTATTATTAAATCATAGTTGACCTCTTTGCACAATGTTTTTTTATTGTTAAAAAACATTATTTAAAATGATGCAATACTTCTAAACTTTTAACGTTATTTCTGTTTTTTGTGCAATAATAATGAAATCATGATACTGGTTATGATTAAAATAATATGTCTTCCTTATTGCTGAATTTTTCCAGTATCTCAGGCTTGCCATTAATAAATAATTATAATTTATTCAATTTTGAACCAAGAAGTTGGTATAACAAGACAAGTTTATTATAAAAGACAGTCAAATGTTTAGGTTATTACTTTTAAGTTATTAGAGTTGATAGCAGTTATATGATTACAGAGAAAACCATGCTTATTTCTCAGTAATAATACAAGTAAAACTTATTTTAGTGGATGTAGAGAACAATGATTGCAAAATAAACGGCAAATCTTACCATTTCAAAAGATTATGGAGAATATCTTTTTCTATGTCTATCTACAGAAATTTTCCTTTAAACCATTGAATGCCAACTAACTAACTTTGCTGGTAATATTGGCAAGAACCATTATGCAGGGAGCCTAGGATGGGAGATGTCACCAAGGAAAGCCTTTGTAGGGTAGCCACTGATTATAGTTGCGAAATTTGGTCAAAAGAGTCACTGTGGCCCTGAAACGGAAAGGGCTTTAGAAGGACCATGGACCAGTTATAGTCAGTTAGAGTCTGACACACCCTTCTGCTCCACCCAGAGCGGAAGAAGTCATTTGATGATTTCCCATCCTTAAAATTAAAAAAAAAAAAAATTGACATTCAATGGTAAAGTAATTGATGGATGTTTTCATAATTATTACAGGAGAAATAAATTCAGTGCCTGTTCTCTCTAATAATATGAGGTAATCAAAACTATTCTAATATTTATACAGCGGACATTGGTTCACCTTGTGCAATCTAATATGTATGGATGTAAAATCTAGCTGGATGCAGCTGAAAACTCAAAGTTGACATGGAGCAACTGCCTATATTATGACCACCACAACCCAGTAAGGGTATAACCACACCAATCAATTGGTGTGGTAGCTTCGGCTAATCGAGGGATACTGGACAATAAACAATTGAAGCCACATCTAACCCTATGTCGCTCTATGCCATTGTTCAACATTGATCAATTGGAGTGGTAGAAGTAGAATCGATGGACGTCAACCAATCAATTCTACCATCGATTGATCGATTGATGTTGTTAGCACACTTACTCGGTACCACAATTCCCTTTCCTGGCTAATTTCCTTGACTACTCATGACTTTTGTCAAAGATTTACAAATGACAGCCCGGCCAAACATTATCATGCTCTCTGAGGCACAAAATGAATCTCTGTATGTTAAGATAGTCAACCATTCACGGACCAACTTCGGTAAGAACAACTTTAGCCATAATCACAAATAAATCACTATGGAGCTGCTAACAATTCATATGTGTAATCTAGACTGTACTTTGGAGAGTGTGCACAGGATCTCCACAACCGGATCCCACCATCGCCCTTTTACTACCGGAATTTGGGTACCATCCGCACTTGGTCGATACTTCGACTAGTCCTACTCAGTGCTTCTCCTCCACATTTATGCGCACAGCCAAAGTGTGGAACTCTCTGCCACCTTCTGTGTTCCTTCCCACATATAACCTGTCTGCCTTCAAAGCCAGAGTGAACAGGCATCGTCTGGGCACGTGGGCACGCTCGCTCCATCTTAGACGTCATCCATCGCTTTCCATCAGGCGTCATCGAGGTCAAGAGCAAGCCCATTTCTCAATAAATAAAAAAAAACATGTGCGTCTTGGGACGCCCGACAGAAGTGATAAACTAATTTAAGTTAAACTATTTAAGGGAAGCGTCTGTCCGAAATACGACTAGCGCTGTGGGTTAGAGTGAGAGAGGAAGAGCCTGCCTACCGCTGCCGTATGCGTGAGAGAAAGGGAAGCCAGACAGACTGGCGCCGTAACGCGTTACGTTACGAAGCGGTTTACCCACCCATAAGAAGTTATCACTTCAAAAAATCGATGACAAAACTATTTCATGTTTCAGGTTAAAATCTTGACTCTAAGAAATGAAGGCCAACCGGAAACCCAAGATGACCGTCAGGGCAAGATGCTGTTACATACGGAGTATTCTTTACTTTCATTATTGAAGGACCAAGATGGAGTCATTCATCACCATGGTTTGTTTAAGGTAAGGGAACAGTAATCGTAATTATCTACCCAGGTTTTTCTTCACTATGTCGGGGTGGACTTCCAGTCGAACCATATGCAGCCCTAAATAATCAATATTTAGAGCGGTTGCGCACTACGTCCGATCCGAATCCGATCAGAATCTGTCAAAATAGAGATCCGAGAAAACTCGGACCGAACTCGGATATTGCTTACGCACTACCTCCAATCCAAATCCGTCAAAAGTCAAAAGTCAAAGTCAAAAGTCAAAGCATTTATTTCAAATAAACCATTATCAGGTACTTTTGAATTGTCAAAGTCAGTCCGTCAAAAACATGAAGCTATTTGCACGTTCGCAAGCGTAGATCTCTATGGAGAAGAACGTGCAAGAAACTCCACGGACACTCTTTTAAATCATTTTATGTTTACAAAAATCCTGGTTACATAAACCTTGTTGCTTCTATATATGAGAACAATGTAAAGAAAGAAAAAAAACAATTTATAGTATGAAATATTAAAATGAGGCAGTGGCAACCAAGGGATGACCAGTCTCCACTGACGGCGCCCGTTCACGAACATGACGCGTGCATCAGCACCATTCAGCTCAACCATTTTGAAGGGAACTGAATGATCCGATACACGCGCCACCATCAGCGAGACATTGGAGTGAGCATGACACACCCTCAACTGCCCCTGCTATTTCATGTCAAACAAGGAAACTATCTATTAACATAATGGTCCAGGGTTCTCACATTTACAGAACTTGAAATAAAAATTGCTTCTAAATTATATAAAACTATGAATATCAATCTGAAAATACAGAAAAAGAAAAGTTTATTCCAAACATAATATAAGATTATGCGGAATAGTATTATTATTAGACATAAAAGAGGGTGAGCATCTCTTCCAAATATAAAACCTAACTAGTGGAACCAAGCGGCTGAGGCTGTGGAGCAGGACCGGCATTTAGCCAAGCATTTTTATCAAGGATATAATCTTCCAGTTTATAATATGCCTGTCTACATAGAGTGCGTTTTATGCATGTTTTAAATTTTTTCTCATTCAGTTCGAGAATCTCACGTGGTATTTTATTATAAAACTTAATACAATATCCCATAAAAGAAGTGTGTACTTTAGCCAATCTGAATCGGGGTTGATCTAATTTATTCCTATTTCTAGTATTAAAATTATGCCTATCACTAATCTTATTAAAAAGATGAATATTTTTCCGAACATACATAATGTTTTCGTATATGTATTGACAAGGTACCGTCATGATGTTAATATCCTTAAACAGTTCCCTTAGGGAATCGCGCCGACCAAGATGGTATATGGCTCTGATGGCTCTTTTCTGCAGAATAAATATAGACTCGATGTCTGCAGCTCGTCCCCATAATAAGATACCGTAAGACATTATACTATGAAAGTAACTAAAATAAACCAGCCTCGCGGTATCTATATCAGTAAATTGACGGATTTTTCTGACAGCATATGCTGCTGAACTTAGCCGTCCTGCAAGAGATGTTAAATGAGGACCCCATTGTAGCTTTGAGTCAAGCGTGATCCCTAGGAAAACCGTGTCTTCGACGAATTCAAGTTTCTCTTTGTCCAATACTATGTCGCAAGTATTACTTTTGACATTCGGTAAAGCAAATCTGATGCACTTAGTTTTTTTCCCATTTAATACTAAATTATTCGCAGTGAACCAATTTTGGACCTGCTGTAGCGCATTATTTACGTCGTCAAGACTTGTAGAACGTCTATCTATCTTAAAAATTAAGGACGTATCGTCAGCAAATAACACCATCTTTGGTTGGTTTTTTAAAAGATGGAGTAAATCATTAATATACACTAAAAAGAGGAAAGGACCCAATATTGAGCCTTGTGGTACCCCCATTTTGACTTTTAAACCCCTTGAATTAACACCGTTTATTTGAACTTGCTGCTGTCTGTCATTTAAGTACGACTTCACTAAACTGAGAGCAAGATTACCTAGTCCGTAATGTTTTAGTTTTAGGAGCAAGGTTTCGTGATTTACGCAATCAAATGCCTTGGAGAGGTCACACAAGATTCCTATGGCATCTTGCGCCTCTTCCCACGCTGTATATATGTGTTTTAACATTGTGACACCAGCGTCAGTCGTACAACGACTGTGATTCAGACGTCATTTTACGCGGAGCCGCTACAGAGCGTTCACTTCACTATATTATATATTACTCTTTGGTCCATGCATTCCTTGTCGATATTGTGTTTTTGTAGTCGTCTATAGATTTGTCCAATAAACATGGTCTATTTTCAATTAACGCAAAAACATCGTCGAGTCACGTTGCGTCACCCCCCGCCTCCCGGCCCCTCTGCGTCTTTTCTCGGACGCAGCTCGGATTCGGTTCGGTCGTAGTGCGCAACTGTTCATGCAAATAATACTATGGCCACTTCGGTCCGTCAAGTATCCGTAATGGAGATTTTCGGACGACGGAAATCGGGTGTAGTGCGTAAGCTACCATACAAATTGTCCTACGACTACGCCGGACCGTCTTTTCACGGATGATCAGTATCCGTGAAAAGACGGTCCGGGTTCGGATCGGACGTAGTACGTAAACGCTCTTACAGGTAGATTAAAACTAATGGCTGCTGTGAAGTGCGCAAACCTAACCCACAGCCCTCTAACTGCTAGTGTGCAGCGACTCTTTTGAGTTTCGGGCTGTTATTCAGTTTTTTATAGACGTCGACTTCGTCTGGGTGTATTATTTTTACCATAAAAATATATTCGGTAAACGTGTAGTCCGATTACGACAACCGAAAGTACAAATTAACTTTAATTTCGTCGGTGTTTTTGGTTGTTTCTTCGTTTTTTAACACCGACTTCTGAAATTAAAGATGTTTTGTACTTTGTAGTGTTTTTTTTTATTTGAAAGTATTTCCATTGTTTCCCCCACCTAACAACACCACTGGAAAGTCACAGGAAAGCAAAATTCGCGATTTCGTTTACTTGGATGACATCTTTTCCAGCTATTTTGATTTAAAACCAAACTAATAAACCGATTCTGATGAAATTTCTATGGAACCAATTGGAAAGTATATCCTTTCACATAATAAAAGAATTTTTCAAATCGGATAATAAATGACGGAGTTATGAGGTAACAAACATAAAAAAAATACAAACGAATTGAGAACCTCCTCCTTTTATTCTTTTTGTTATTAAAGTCGAAGATTATCTCAAGGGAACGTACACCATAGCATAGCAGGGGCAGTTGAGGGTGTGTCATGCTCACTTCAATGTTTCGCTGATGGTGGCGCTTGTATCGGATCATTTAGTTCCCTTAAAAATTGTTGAGCTGAGATTGGTGCTGATGCACGCGTCATGTGCGTGAACGGGCGCCGTCAGTGGAGACTTGTCATTCCTTAGTTGCCACTAGCTTATTTTAATATTTGATACTCTAAATTGTTTTTTTTTACATTGTTCTCATATATAGAAGCAACAAGGTTAATATAACCAGGATTTTTGTAAACATAAAATGTTTTGAAAAAGTGTCCGTGGAGTTTCTTGCACGTACTTTTCCATAGAGATCCACGCTTTTTGGAACGTGCAAATAGCTTCATGATTTTGACGGACTGACTTTGACAATTCACGAAGAACCTGTTAATGGTTTATTTGAAATAAATGCTTTGATTTTGACACCCGCAATAAAACTATGTCCTGGATGCGGACAAGGTTTAGCCATGTGCCAAGTTTCATTAAACCATTCAGGCGTTAATACGTGAAGAGCTATCAGATATGAGTTACTTTCGCATCATTTATTATCCATACTAATATTATAAATGCGAAAGTAACTCTGTCTGTCTGTGTGTAGAATAGTTTTACCCCAGAAATCATCCTTTAACCTTTTGAACGCCATTATCACGTATACATGACAAGCAAGCGCATGTCCTGTACGCCAAACGTCACAAATATGTGACAAAAAGTACGGCGAATGTGTGGCTTGGTGTCGGGGTTCACGCCGATGTATTTATGCTCTGGCATTCAAAAGGTTAAGGTGGTGAAAAGGGGGTAGAAGTTTGTATGGGGAATCAATAACCGCTGAACCGATTTAGATGAAATTTGGTATAGAGATAAATTAAACCTTGGAGAAGGACCTTTTGTCGCGAGAAATGGTTTTGAAGGGATTGAAATAGGAGATGAAAGTTTATATGGGAGTTCGTCATTATTGAAGATAAAACCATGAACTTTTGTATTAAGCCATGAAAAATGACTATTCAAGCGTTTAAAAAAAAATGTATCTTAAAAATAAAAATTGCTGCCCAAAGTAACTATTCAACGCGGACGAAGTCGTGGGCAATAGCTAGTGGATTATTAAGTTAAAACTCATATTCTATTCTCAATTACAGGACCACGCATTAGAAGAAGTACCAAACCCAAATGGTAACGGCTTCATCTACACTGGCCGGGTTCGTCAGCGTTTGTTCCTAGTGCTGGATTGTGTCAGCCCGCATCAGTTTAGTGAGAAAGGGTCTGAACTGGTCAACTTGCAACAGTATGTTACTAAAGTAAAAAAAGTTCCTGAGAAGGAAGCGATACTCATATTCTATGATATTGTGAGGGTCGTCGCTAATTTGCATAAGGTGAGTTAATTGTTTTTTATTTTTATTTGAGATGGGTTTGCTCTTGACTCTAGTCTAGGTCATAGATGACAGAGACAAAGTCGACGATGGAGCAAGCTTACCAAGAAGAAGCCTGTTCACTCTAATTTTGAAGAGATTAGGGTTTAAAGTGCTCGGAAAAACAGACGCAGGCAGAGAGTTCCACTCCTTTGCTGTACGCATTATAAAAGACGTCTGGCGCAATTTATGTATCTAGAGCCAAAGATCGCTCAGGATTGAGAGTTATGGAAAGAGAAAGGGGTGGACTATGCCCAGCTGTGGGAAACAAACTAGGCAAGAAAAATTGTATCTTGTTGGTTTCTCTGTCTCTCTCCACACTGTGTTTTTCTGTCGCAGGTCTGCTGGATTAAATTGCTTTTGAAATAAGTAGTACCTTTGTGCTTTTTCTCTGCATATAATTTTCTATTTTACTAATTTGGATGCCATAAATAAATAAATATATATCTTGTATTTGTGGAGATGTGCTAAACCTTTTGAACGCCATTGTCACGTATACATGAAAAGCAAGCGCGTGCCCTGTACGCCAAACGTTACAAATATCTGACAAAAAGTACGACGAATTAACGTCCGTGACTACCGCAGGACCACCAACGCCAATCGCTTCCACATTTGGTAAATAATTAGTACTCAATTGGTACTAATTAGTATACGAATTGGTACCCTAGCAGTTTTCGAGAAAATCGACTTTGAAGGTGGTCCGGCGGTAGTCACGCTCCGTTCAGCAAGACCACCATGAGCGCCGAAAAAGGGGGCATGCTACAGGCATTCTAAGTATACAAATAATTATACTACCCTCACATGTGATTCATTTCGTAAAAAATCTGAACTGAAACATTTGTATTTACCGAGAAATCAAGACTTTCGCGCGCTCGTCCAGCAGGAACACGACTTTCAATGTTGATTCCAAGTTTGAGGAGCTTGTCGCTTTCCTCAAACCTACATAAAAAATTAGTAACCTGCAAGATAAAATTAGTACCCAAAATTCGAAATTAGTAATCCAGTAATTTACGAGATATTTCATGCCATTGGTGGGGTGGCGGTAGTCATGGTGTTAAATTTTCATTTCAAGATTTCCCTATTAAAGCACCTAGAGCGGAAGAAGTCATTTGATGATTTCCCATCCATAAAAAAAGGACTGGTCGAGCTTCAAAGACTCGGCATTTACTGGTGGTCGCCACTGTTTATTCTGGCTGTCAGGAGTTGCAGTGGTTGGGAATGACTGGGCTTGACCCAAATCCTTGAAGAATTTCCACACCGCTACAAAACTAGGTCCACCCTTTCCACCGGCGGCGACACACGGACAGATAGACGGACAAGAGAGTGATCTTATAAGGGTTCCTTTTTTACCATTTGAGGTAAGGAACCCTAAAAAATGGCTAATCTTGACAATATTAAAACTTTTCAGAGAAACATAGTGCACCGAGACTTAAAGCTAGGCAACATAGTGTTGAACCAACGAACAGGGCGCGTCATCATCACCAATTTCTGTCTGGGGACGCACCTGGGCAGCGATCGGGACCTGCTCAAGGATCAGAGGGGTAAGCCTTATTTGTAACATACCAGTATCCGTTTTCTTGACGTGATTGATTGAAATGGTAAGCAATAGAAATGGTTCAGAAAAAAAATTCTTTATGACACGTACTACAAATGCTATTCTCGGATCAAATAAATGACAAATATTTCGTTCAAAATTAGACTTCCGCGGTGTTAGAGCTTAATCGCCGATTGACAATATTAGACATCAACTAGGCACTTATCCAGACTCCTGGCTGCTATAGGAAAAGTATAAAGTTTGGGCAGAAAGAAAAAAGTGTAGTACTTCTAATGGTAAAATTCAATCATATTTAGGCAGTGGGACTTGATAATGGACTTGATTGAATTAAGAAATGTGACAATGAAGACAACCAACACAAGGCTAGAATGAGCTCATAAAAGAGTACAAAAAAACACACATGTACATGTGGGGCAGTCTTTAGGGACTGCCGATAGAAGTGAAAACTAAGCGAAAGCTAAAGTGTTCGGTGACGATGACGCGAGTTCCATGATTTTTGTTCACCCAAAAAGTGCTTAACGCGCCTAAAGAAGTTTTCACTTCAAAAAACCATTGCTTGCTGGTTTTCCGATAGTTATTGTAAACTAGCACTTCGCCCGCGACTTCGTCCGCGCGGATTAAGAAGATATTCCACGAAATTCAACGCCCCATTGTAGAATTTTGAAAAATTTGTTGGGTTATATTTCTTTTTTTGAAAATTAAAAAGTGTTTTGTTAAAAATGAGCACTTTCCTTTAGTTTGCCATATGTTATTACTTCCCAGTATTTGACTTTATTAGCGACATTTTCGAATGGTGTAATAAATAGTACAGATGATTTTTTTTTCAAAACCGACCTGTTCGATTCCTGGCTGTGAAAAACGATTTTTCAAAAATCCAAAAATGCACTTTTAGTTTTCATCGAAATCGGGCTCGAGACTCCTTTGTGTTTTTCTATATTCCTCATAGTCTCGGATTTGGCCAAAATGTGAATTTTGTAGGTATTAATTATCATCTTAAAATTCAATAACAAACGTGTGCTGCAACTATAGAACCATTGTGACGTCACCAGATACAATACACAAATACATTAATGGCGTCACTTTCATTAAAAGTCGCTGGTATAAAAATAATAATATCTTGGGACAACTCACACACGGTCATCTGATCCCAAGCTAGGCAGAGCCTGTACTATGGCAACCAGACAACTGATAAACATACTTATATATTTCTAAATACATACATATTATAGACAAATTACACCCAGACACAGAACAAATGATCATGCTCATCACACAAAGATTTGTCCTGAGTGGGAATCGAACCCACGACCTCCGGCTGCTAAACCGGTTCGCTGGTATAAAAATAATAATATCTTGGGACAACTCACACACGGTCATCTGATCCCAAGCTAGGCAGAGCCTGTGCTATGGCAACCAGACAACTGATAAACATACTTATATATTTCTAAATACATACATATTATAGACAAATTACACCCAGACACAGAACAAATGATCATGCTCATCACACAAAGATTTGTCCTGAGTGGGAATCGAATCCACGACCTCCGGTTTAGCAGTCAGGGTCACTAACCACTCAACCAACAGGCCAGTCATACAAAAAAACGATGACACTCAAAATTCCCTATTCAGAAAGAAACTTTCTCAATTTCCAATTAAATAAACAGCAGTATTTTTTCCAGGTTCACCAGCGTACATATCCCCTGACGTGTTACTATGCAAACCGTACTTAGGCAAGCCATCGGACATGTGGGCCTTAGGCGTGGTCCTATACACCATGCTCTACGGCCAGTTCCCCTTCTGCGACACCAGCCTAGCTCAGCTGTTCAGCAGGATACAGGCTGCCAATTATAATATACCACCGTAAGTTTTGATTTGTAGTATTTTGGTTTATTTATGTTGGACAAACGATTTGATCTTTAAGGTCTTGGTCAGACTTGATAGGGAGGCTGTTGAAATAAGAGTGGTTCCCCTGTGTTATTTATTTTCTTAATATCGCAGCAAATACTGAGGTAGGGACCTTTTAAGCTTCGCACATTTAAAATTCGTGTTGTTAGCTTTTAATTATTAATTTTTACTTTTTGTTTGTCTTTTGCGAGGCCCGGTAAGGTACTATTATATATTCTGTGGCGAGGCCATAATTATCATTTTTTTTTTCACTATGTCCAATGTGTATCCAAGAAATGTCAGACCTTAGTAGCCGTAGTACTACTTGTAAGAGGGTCGACGCACTGTATCCAAAGTCCAGACGTAGAACCACCGCCGTGTATCACGAAGCAGCATAAAAAACTTTATTCACTTTTGTAAAATATTAGTAAGGAGGTTTTCAATTCAGGTGCTTTATTATTAATTGATAATTATCTAATTTTCAGGGATGGCAACTCTGTGCAGGTGTCAGACAATACTGTGTTCCTAATACAACGGTTGTTGGTCAAAGATCCGAAACATAGACTTATAGCCGATGAGGTAAGAATTTACTTAGTAAACAATCATCATAACTTGTCTGACCTTCAATTTTATATGAACAAGTAATAATAATACATACAGAAAAATACAGCACCTTTACCTTTTCTGAAAATAGTCAAAAACGTAATAAATTTTAATACTTTTAAATTTGGCGCCATCTATCACTCACAATTGGAAACACTACTTCCAATGTCCGCCAACAGATGTCGCTGATCTCAATTTTGTTTCACAGGTACTAGATCAACTTTCTAGCATAATAGCAAGCTACGTGACCGTTCCGAATCCACCCGAAGACTTACAAGTGGTTCCCGATGTGCCTTTAGAGGAAGAGAATAAGGAAAAAACACCGACTACTGCTCAATCTTCTAGTGAAGTTGATAGGAAACCTTTTATAAATATACCGGATAGTAATAGTGAGAGGACACCTAATGCTACGGTGAGTTATTAATTGGTCCCATAGAAATTTCATTAAAATCGGTTCAGTAATTTGGTTTTTAAATTAAAATAGCTGGAGGAAATAGAAAATATAACATCCAAGTACCCGAAATGGTGTACTACCATCATGGTTATTTCTGACGCCAAGCAGCGTTGGTGTGTTCCGGTTCGTAGGCTGAATTGGGGCCGAACTAATTATTGGCATATGAGACATTTCAGTTTCTACCGCAACGATAACTGCGCACTTATGATGCTTAATTGCAGTTGTTCTTGATTAAACTAAGATAAAAGGTTAGCCTGCGTTTTCGTACTGAAGCGCAACGGCTTACTTAAAGCTAAATCGGTTCTAGTCCTAAGTGAACCATTCTTTGTTTGTTTCTATCCACCACCATCCACCATATACGAAATCTGCCGCAGCGGCTTCTGTAGCAGTTACTATAACAAATATTTCCTTTATTTTACAGGAGGAACTCGGCGTATTCTGCGTACCGTTACCAGATTTCCTCGCCCTTAACTTCCCCTCGCCTACAAGAGTCAATCAAAACAGCATCATCATCCATCCGACACACCTATCCCGATCAGCTACGACGATCGTCGACTCATCATCTATAACATCTCCGAACCAGCAAAACCAGCGGCAGATTACTGTACAAAGAATAGGACGGGATGCAAGACCGCTCCTACCGTGTGAGATAACCAGGTACCAACATATGTTTGCGTCCAATCAGACTCAAAGACAGGAGCAAGTGCGACGTCCAGACGCGCCGAATTTAGTCCCAGACACCAGGCAAGAACGACCTCAAAACTCAAGACTTCATTCTTTAGCTCAACGCATACCCAGACTTAACCCTATTGCAACTACCTCTGGGCAGAATTCCGCAGACTTCCGAGTCATTCAATGGGCCGAGTCTAGATCTAGAGGCTGGGATAACGACTACGTATTAAGATTACCAGTTTTAGATCTATCTAGGGTGAATGGTAACAGGATAATGAATCCAGCGCCCGTACATACGGTTAATTCCGAGGCTGTTGTCAATAATCCTAGGCCTCAAGGCGATCCGACTGATGTTGATTAACACCTTCAGCCTCAGCGGTGACCGCACTGCATCTGATCTGAATCCGTAAAAATGCGTTCCAAAATAGCCATAGAACTATTTGTATGGTACTTTACGCCTTGCGTGTGCAGTAGGCTACATAAGGGTTGGCCAGCCCATACATAACGCCCAAAAAAATTTTTCGTCGAAAATTCGCATCGTCAGTATCGTGATTTCAACCCTGAATAATGTGGCGAGTTTTTTTTTCCTCCGATTCGATTACTCTCCGTCATTCGTGAGTCTCCAATTCGGAAGAAATATTGACGGACCGAATTAAAGCTAATTCGGTCCGTCAATATTTTTTCCTTTATACAGTACTAAGGCTAGTACAGTCAGTTCCCACAATTAACTGACCCACCTTTGCGTAAATGGTTGAGATTTTAACAATACTAATCTATAGATTTTTATAATTCTTTTATATTTTTACCATTTCAGCAAAGTAAATAAAATTCTATAGATGCGTATTCTAAAAAATCTCAACCATTCTCAATTGTACTGTTTATATGAACGCTTTCGCATTCAAATCGGACTCTTGGATTGGATCAGAGATCGGATTAGTACGTAAGCAATATCCGAATTCGGTCCGAGGTTTTTATATCCATATTTTCACGGATTCTGATCGGATGCAGTGCGTAACCGCTACTATTCATAAAACTTTTTAACCATATGGTTAGTTTAACTAATAAATAGCAGATTCTTAATTCGAATTTGAGTAGCCGAAACCCAAACGTTGATTGGCAGAGAACGCCTAGGGCATAGGCATTCTCTTCCAATCAACTCATGGGATCTTAATTTAAATTTTCTTTAAAGAATTTGAATTTAAAAGCTGCTAAGCTAAGGTACAGCTGATTCTTAATTCGAATTTGAGTAGCCAAAACCCAAACGTTGATTGGCAGAGAAAGCCTAGGGCATAGGCATTCTCTTCCAATCAACTAATGGGATCTTATTTTTTTTTTTTTTAATAATTTGTATTTAGAAGCTGCTAAGCTAAAGTACTTAAACTAAGCATGATATTATGGGTAGATTTTTTATGAATTGCTTGTTTTTGCGTGTTACGAGAAATGTTTGGTTTATGGGAAGTGAAGTAACAAAATATACAGGGTGACTTTGAATTTATTGGAGATGTTCTAGTGAGTGAAAGTACTCATGAATTCGAAAAACTTCTGCTGTAGGATCAATTTTCGAATATCGAAAAAATCTGCTTTACAAATAAATGCAATAGCCATTGAAAATTAAAGAAACAGCGACGTTATTTGAGAGTCTACAGTACACCAATAGTTCATATAGGAAACATGGACGGCGTAGAATGTGCTTCAAGTATGGGAAATCATCAAATGACGCCTTCCGCTCTGGGTGGAGAGGAAGGGCGTGCCAGACTCTTACTGACTAAAACCCATCCGTCTTCCTTCTAAAGCCCTTTGCCTTCCAGGGCCGCGGTGACTATCTCGAACAAATTCTTGTACCCTGGCAGGCTCTGGCCCTAGCGGGCCCCTTCTCCTATGCTGACATATCTTAAAAGGCGCGCGTGAAACACAACGCGCCATCGACCCGGGCCTGGTGGTGATCAGACAGCGAGCCAGCCAACGCTCGCCGTCCTTGCCCCGCGCAGTAGGTGGCCGGGGTGAGCCCTGCGACTCCCGACGCCCGGGGCATCTTCTCCTGTTGAAGGCCTTGTGACTCCTTAGCGCGTCCCGCCTCCTCCTTCGCTAGCAATACTGCTTCGCAGAAGGAGGTGACCGCTTCCTATGCCTCCTGGCTCCTGACAAATAAGGCCCCTAGTGTTGCAAATTCGGAATCATGCGCATCATGGAACCCCCTTTTAACCCCCCTACAAGGTTGCCAATTAATTCAAAGTCAGCCTCTATTTATTATTTAACTATAATAATGTCTATCGGTTTTAAAAATATAGGATATATTTTATTCCCAAGTTTGTTTTCATTTTACTGCATCTTCTACAATAGTTATTCTATGTAACTAGGTGTCCAAATATTCTTAATTATTCGGTAATTAAAATAGTTCTAAGTAATAGAAACAAATTAATTTCACAGTGTAATTGAAGCCAGAATCTTAGATAATTTCAACTATCTACTTTAACTGTGTGAAGTCTAAGTTGAATTTTGAGTGACAATTTGCAATGAAAAGGCCCTATTTTTTTTAGTTGCAATGAAATCTGAACTTTGTGTTAATTAACTAAGATTCTGAATTCAATTTCAGTTATTTGTAATAGAAACAAATTGATTTAACAGTGTAAAGGGAATGGTCCATGAATATTTTCTTTTTAAGTCTGATACATACATGTAATTAAGCACTGTATAGTTTTTAGATAATTTTGACGTTTATTATTAACTTTATGGTTTAGGTTTTGGGTTGCAAAAGTAAGAAGACTCTATTGTTTTCTGTAGCGATTGGATCTTACCAAATATTGCTTGGACAATACTATGAATAATCTAGCGAGCGGCCCCGACTTCGCACTGCAGTAAAAAACGAGTATGCACAACGTTTTAGTATAACGAACAGTCCTCTGCATGCATGGAGGTGGAGGAAACAGTATCGCACGTGCTCCTTGAGTACACAGGCGTCGCCGAGATATGGGGGAAAACAATAGGGACACCGAATTCACTCACAGACATCCTGAACTCTTTAGGAGAACTGATCTGCTTCTGGAGGGAGGTTGGCTGGTTGGAATGACGGCCGCCATGGCCCACGCATAATGGTCCAACATCAGGACTAACTGCAGAAACCATACCTCAATAGATAGAGAGTATCCATAAAGCTTCCTCGTTTAGCGCTCTTGCATCAAAATTCTTTGCATGATTTATAAGAAGTACCTAAGCGGAGAAATAGACAGGCAGACAGCGACATTTTATACTTATTTTGGGATTAAGGGTGAGGCCGTTATTTTTTGAGTTATGAGTCGCGTAAAATGAGTCGTGGAATTAACGTTAGATTCGGTTTCGGTCCTGTATGTGCCACACGGCGACGCAAAATGAGTTGTCTGCTGACTCACGCTTATTATATAAACCGAATTACCTTCGGTCCCTATAAGGTATGGAACTGTCCATACATCAGTCTTTCCCTATTTAGTGGCTTTATACCCAGCTTCTCTTTCTGACATCCTATTCTAATGTTTCGTAAATGCACAATATTTTTAATGGATCCATTGCACGACCCAAACATACGTTGGAGAGTAACTTAATTTACGCCCGACCATCTGGCAGCCTAACCGGATTTCAGTTGAACGTAAATTGCGCAACTCAAAATACGCAACTCACGTTTCACAAAATTACGCTCGTTTTCCTCGCCCTTATTTGCAAGTCCGTGATGATTCATTGCAAGTTTACAGTATTGTTGACTGCCACGCTCATAATATAGAAAATTAACCTTTTGAACGCCAGAGCATAAACGCATTGGCGTGCCCCCGACGCCAAGCCACAAATTCGCCGTACTTTTTGTCACATATTTGTGACGTTTGGCGTACAGGGCACGCGCTTGCTTGTCATGTATACGTGACAATGGCGTTAAAAAGGTTAAGAAACCACGTGCCGAGGCGCAATAGAAATTGTGCCGAAACAAATTGATTGATGCAAAGCTCATGACGCAAAGTCGAGGTCCATAACTCTAGATAGAAAACAAGAATTATTTCTAATAGTTTCTTCTTTATTTTGCAACCCTTTTAATACTATTATTTTTGTGTAACATTCTAGATTGTTCGACTTTAAAATAGTCGATGTGATTCATTTTGTTTTAGTTATATTCAATTGAACATTTCGGATTTTAATAACAAGTAGATATTAAGTACCTAGTTATTTGTACTTTGTAGCTATTGATTCTTAAGACGCGTTTCTATTATGCAAGTAATTGTTTGGAAATCCAATCGATGGATCGTCGATTGATGCCATCGATCAATGGTCAGATGGATCAGTCGTCGTAATGAGGGTAGCACTAGGTTCATTGAAAAGGACTTTTTTTCATTTCAAACGATTCTAAATCGACGTTAGGCTGGGAACAGACGCTCCGGTTTCTCTTCCGATAGTCCGATCAGGGCTGCCAGACGTACGAGAAATCTAGTGCGTGTACGTGTTTTAGCATCATGCGCGTGCAGTAGGCTACAGTAAGAGTAGGCCAGCCCAAACATAATGCCCAAAAAAATTCACATCGTCGGTATCGTGATTTCAACCCTGAATAATGTGGTGAATTTTTTTTTGTTTTGGGCATTGTGTATGGGCAGGCCTACCCTTACTGTAGCCTACTGCACGCCCATATTTAGCATTATATGATTCGGCCTCTTCATACAAGTAATGTCTAACTATAGAAATTATGACATATTTTCTATGATGCTCAAGTCTTTTAAATGTGAGTTGTAGATTTTGTTTTTCTTTACCTCCAGTATCTGGCAACCCGAATCGGGTCAGACAATCGGATACGTGTGTGCCTACCCTTAAACTTGACTATAATCGCTAAACTTGTCGAATAAGAAGAACCTAAGTCGGACTGTGCTTATATTTTTTAAACGTGATATAAATGTGGATTTATGGCATGGTATGGCCGTACATTTGCCCTTAACGTTTCATAAACTTGGGTGTTACGTCATTCATGTTTACTTGCCTAACAGGGACGCGGCATGAACTAAACATTTATATTTTTATACACATGTGTTCGGGTACTCGATTATACTTATTTAAGTAGTTTTTTTTAAATCAAACAATGCAATTATTTTTATTTATAAATAATTGTTTTCCCAAACAATTTATTACTTAATGTTTATCGTCCATTTAATTATGTTTGTTTAATTGTGATGTCAAATATTTAATGTTTTCGTATTTTGGAAATGTAAGAAAAGTGATTATTATAGTGCCAACTTGTAGTTAGATTAAAAAATGGAACTCACAAGAAATGGTGTTCCTAGCTCACTTTAATTTTCTTCCAATTGCTGGATTGAGACAGGATTGTAGCTAGAAATACTAATATTATCAAGGGACTTAATATAAAAACCTTAATTTTCTTAATATTGGGATCAATCGGCTAATTAAATATAAATAATCCATTTTTGTTTTTCTTTAAAAATCGTGATCAAATGATTTAGATTTAACGTAAGGAAATATGTAAAAATAATCGAATTTGTTATGTTTAGTTGATTTTAGAAATAAAAAATATTGATTTTGAATATTATGCTAAAATTTGTAACAACGATCTATGAATTGAGAAAACTGCCACTTTTCTAAATTAGTCAATAATAATAATTATAAGTGAAATCCGATTGCAGAATACTAGCAAGATGCTTGCGATTGTAGAATTTTCACCACCTAGGGCCAACTTTTCGAACGTCAGATATCTTTTATATTCGAAATAAAATGAACGACTTGCAGTTTTTGCATAGAAAACTTTCCACAATTCAAAGCAATTTCGGATAAGGATCTTTGGCGTTACAAAAAATAATCAGCCCTAATTTTTTTTTTTTAAATTTGTAAAACATGTAGACTGAGTAAAAAAGTAACTTAAGTACCACACGAGCATCACATTTTTATAAATAACATTTACAAACACTGTACCAGATTTTTTTTTTTTATTAAACTGCCCCTCGATTTTACTGTGATCGTGTAAAATTGTAAATATGCTTTGTATGTCGTCGCGCAAATTCCGCTATCGCGATACAAGTTGATCAGCGCCATCTATCGGTCGAGATTGTAGTTAACAACTTCAGTTTCCACCAACAGATGTCGCTATAATGTATGACAAATATTTTATATTCTCAGGCGCATGTTGTAGGCTAGTAGTGTTATAAAATTGGTATGATTGAAGGTATTATAAGTAGGACAATTTTGTTATTTGTTAGTTGCATGCTGATTTGGTATGTAAGCTAATAAAATAAATTTTAAAATGAATGCTTGTTTTTATATTCTCTCCCTATTTATATATCCTTCATTTGAGTGAGTAACGGAACTGTATCGTTCATAACTGGAAGCTAGCAGTGGTCAAAAACTTAATACCAGATTCAACATCACAGAAACACATGCCAGTTAACCGACCATCGGTTAACTGGCGTTAATCCGTTATTCAGGTATGGCAAAGCCTGGGCAAGAACACATTTTTCAAGTTCCGAATGTCTGTATGAAAATTCGGTACGGTACTGTAACACCAGAGACTCCGCTAGTGTTACTTATTGTGATTATTATAAATGAAAACGATATTAGAGATTTAAAACATTAAAATATATTTGGCATCCGCCTTTAACGAGGGCTGGTGCCCGAGTCTTTGATAAAAACAACATTTTTTCACATTCGTATTTCAAATTCTTTTAGTTTTCACCTGACGCTTCCAAAGGCTATCTTGTCTGCCAGAGACCTGCAGACAAGGATATCCTCTTTACATGAGCTACGCCCCTACGAATAGAGGATAAGAGGAAATGCCTCGCAATCATCTATTCCAAATCTTTGGAAGGGTCAAGCGTAACCTACCTATACCTAAAAAGACGACCCTACCTATAAGCGGATGTGGACGAACAGGGGTGTGCATCACCATTGACTGTATCGTCTCCATCGTCAAACATATTTTCAATGGGTGAGGTAACTGGGGAACATTTGATTTGGTTTTTAACATTGTCTAATTTACAAACATACATGAAAAATTCAGCGTGTATAGCTGGCATCAAGTATCTTCTGCCGCAACCTTGTTTGTAATGAATTTTACTCCGAAATTGTTTTGTTTTCTAGTTCGATCTCTTGCAAATTGTGTTCAATACTTCCAGAGTCCTCGTTCCTACCTGGTATCCTAGATGATACTATTCGTGGTGTCGTGTCCAGTGTTCTTTATGGCAGCAACTGCACACGAAGTGGATCAAATTAAGGCGATGCTCACAGGACAATTGCTGAGATGTTCAGATGATACTTGCCCCTAAATACCAAGACGAATTGGTATTTAGCGGTAAGTTCCAAATCGATTTTGATTATGATTTTTCCGTTGTCGAGTTTGAAGGAGGTGGTACTTTGTATGTTTTTTATTTGGAAGCCGGTTGTATTTTTTTTTAAAACGTTTTTTTTTCTGTGTAATTTTCTAAGATCTAAAAAAAACTTCTCTATCTTCTTAATCTTAAGTATCATTTCTTTTGAAAAATGGGCTTGCTCTTGACCTCGTTCGTAAAATTTGATATCTTTGCTTTCCTCAAAGACTAACTTTTAATGCGCAGGTAGGAAATACATGACACAAAAAAAACTGTTTTCACCGAATCCTTCGGTGACCTGCCGGTCGTTTCTGTAAACATATCGAAGTGTAGATCACTATGTGAGCTGTCAATCTATATAATCAAGATGGAATGACGGCTCACTTAGTGATCACGTGACATCTTGATTATATGGATTGACAGCTCACCTCGTGATCACTTTACCCAAGCCTTCACTTTGACATGTTTACAGAATCGACCGGCTGAGCCTTTTCACTACGCACAAATTGATTGATTATGCAGTCCTGCAGTACAGTGCGAAGCGGCATCAATGCCGCCACATGAAAAACTATGAAGTGAAATTTGTTCGGCAACAAAAAGAACCGCAATGCCATCTATCCTGTCAGCGACGAACAACCAACGAAATCCTGCATTGCGCAAGCAAAGTTCACTGTGCGATTTGAACATATACAACAGTTCGAATATCAAATATCGGGTAGTTGTCCACCAGACACAACAACCGTCTGATCGGAGGATCCTCCCCATTTCAGTGGAGGTTTGCGGGACTTTACTCTCTGTGTATACCTCTATAAGTGCACATAAAAATATATAATATTGTTAAATTATTTTAGTGGGATAAGACCATCGCTCTTTTTTTGGAATACGTTGTTAAGATGTTACCGAGCATGTACACGAAATTCTTGCAGTTGATTATATAATCTTCTGATATATAAAAATCAATGCTGTTCGTTAGTGTCCCTAAAACTCAAAAGCGGCTTGACCAATGCAAATCATTATTTTTTTTTTGTGTTCGTGATTGCCAGGGCGAGGTTTGTATGACAAAAATTTTGAGAAAAATGTACATCCGAATAATTAAAACTACAATTTTATTCTCAATCCACCATTAGGTGTAAATTGAGTTTGTTAAATCCATGAATCTAATAGGAGATTTCACTTTTATTTTCCAAATAACGTGCAGATAGAAATACGTAAAGAATGCATAATAAATAATGTATGACTTGCTGACATTTAGATGATATATATTGTCGTTCGCTTCGTGCCCTCACCGCGATCTGTGATACGTGCAACTCAATATACAGGCTGCTGTTATTGAGGAACGTGTTATTTCAAATTATTTGGTTACCGATGATTTTGTGTAGGTGTTTTTTTAAGGGTTCCGAACCTTTGTATGAAAAAACGGAACCTTTATATATGATCACTCAGTTGTCTGTCTGTCGGCCTGTCTGTGTGACGGTCTATGTGTCCGTCTGTAATGAAAATAAATAAATTTTGAAAATACCAAACTTTCACTTTTAAGAAAAATAAAGTTTTTGAAACTATACCGTGTGACATATCAAATCAGAGAACTCATCATAAGGGTCTCTTGAGGTTTTCAAAAAAAAATAGTTAGTACAAATTTATTAAAGAAAATAGATGAAATTTAGTTTGAAAAAATATTATTTGTTTGGAACCTTTTGCACGCGAGTCCTACTCGCACTTGCCCTGTTTATTTTTTATGGGCTGATGAAGATTTAATTATGACGTTGCGGGTATAACACTTTTTGCCCGAGCTGGAAATCGAACCCAGGACTTCACACTCGGCAGTCGCGCTTGCGACCGCGAGACCATCGGAGCAGTATAGAAAGTGAGAAGAGAGTTATTTGCCCAGCTGTGGCACAGAAACTAAGCTAGCAAAAAAAAATGGTTGTCTGTTAAGTCGGTTTACGGACGATAGTTTAAGGTGACAACGTAACGTAACGAGTAACGGGACAATGAGTCATCCTTTTTCGGCGTTCATCGATTTATTAGACGTTGTCACGTCAAAATAATTATTATAAGATCACGTTTGACCACAATCTCACCTGATGGAAACCAATGATGTGGTCGACGATGGAGCACGCTTCCTTCAAAGTAATCTATTCATTATTGACTTGAAGTATTAGCTAGTAAAATAATTGTTTCATTTACGAGACACTGGGTAAGCTCGCTCCATCGTCGACTTTGTCTCTGTCATCTACGACCTTGACTAGAGTCAAGAGCAAACCCATATTAGATTTAAAAAAAAATGATGAGATGGTGAAGGTACTATCGACGCCTTATAAATTACAAAAAAGTCATAAAGCGAATTATAACTTTCTCAGTATTCGAATGTTACGCTACGATGTGCTGCGAAACTTCGTAGCCGCTCGTAGCACTCGCGTAGCAAGTTGTAGCAAAATAGTGTAGCGAACGAATATTTTATGTTTCCCAAAACATCCACTTTATCAGGCTATGAAGACTCTAACAAGCAGCCAAAAATATTAAAAACTAATGTATAAACATGGTGAATTTATCTAGGCCAGCTAGTTTCCATCCAGAAGAGATAGGACAAAAAAATCAACTGTCGAGGAAAATGCCTGGAGGAGCTACTGGTCTACTACGAAAGCTCGTCGACATGTGTATCCTGCCTATTCTAACCTATGGCGCTCAGACGTGGTCTGTGACAGGCTGAGGCTGAGAAGTCGAAACATTCTGCAGAGCAAACGGACCGACCAAATCCGTAACAAATATACGCTTCAAGACAGGCATCGCCGATGTTGGAGACAAATTGGCGAGGCTAAAGTGGAATTGGACGGGCCACATTTACATGCTGACAAAGGACCAGGATCGTCACGCGGTGGGTGCCTGAAGACGAACGTCGCAACCGGGGCAGGCCTAAAAACTGCTGGCGTGACGATTTGGACTCATTCCTGACGGTTTGGCTGGAGAAGGAAACAGATAAAGTTAGCTGAAAAAATGTGGAGGCTTTTGCGCAGTAGTGGGACAGCATAGGCAAACAAAAAACATGTGGGGCAGTCTTTGGGGACTGCCGATAGAAGTGAAAACTAAGCGAAAGCTGAAGCGTTCGGTGACGATGACGCGAGTTCCATGAATTTTACACATGAAAAGTACACATGTATACTGTGTATATATGTATACTTTTTGGGTTAACAAAATTCATGGAACTCGCGTCATCGTCACTGAACGCTTTCCAAATTCAAAAATAATATTCTAATAGCTCGACGATACAATTCACAAGTTACTTAGTTTTCACTTCTATCGACAGTCTCCAAAGACTGCCCGCATGTTTTTGTTCACCCAAAAAGTGCTCAACGTTTTCACTTCAAAAATATATATAAAGAGTTGTGTAACTCAACATTATTATTATTATTAACTAGTTTTGTTCTACAATAAAGTATATTCTATCTATCAATTCACGCCTTGCTTGAAGCCCGCCCAGACTCGACCATAGCACATTTTAATAACGTAATATTAATCTAACTTTCCTTAACAGTTAAAAATAGCATCTTTTCAAAGCTTCCGAGCAATAAGACGTGGCATTAATATTAAAATTAGTTTTCATTGAAACGGGGTTTAAGTCGGACGCGAACGTTAGTTTAGACATTGAAATATTACACCTCCGCACTGGCGCGGGGAATTTCAATTTGCGCTATTGCTTGGTTCGTAGCTAGGTTACAGACATTCTAGGTACCTATTTTGCTAGGAACGCGTCATCTTTATTTTTTTTTTGAAATATAAAGCTGCGAGTCGGGCTGTCATCCTAGGGGTTCCGTACCATAGACCGAATTAAACGTGTTTCTTTTATGTGACTTTAATTTTTATTATGTGTTGTTATAGCAACAATAGAAAAACACACTCTGTGAAAATTTCAACTGTCTACCTATTACGGTTCTTGAGATACCCGCCGGCTGACAGACAGACGGAGGGACGGGCGGACGGATGGACGGACCGACACACGGATGAACGGACGGACGGACGGACGAATGAACGGTCCGTCCGTTCATCCGTCCGTTGGAGGCTTAGTAATAGGGTTCCATTGGTTACCCTTCAGGTACGGAACCCTAAAAAAGGAGACAGATCCGTATTTTAAGAACCTTGTAAATCGTACTTTCTTATTTTAAGTTCTTTCAGTTCATTCATAGGTTGGATGTAACTTTAGATATTGCTGTCAGCGATAAGACCGCCACACTTAATGCTGGGTACAGACGCTAACACACCAAGCTACCCGAAACTGTCAAAGTTTCCCACTCAACCTTGAACCTAATGCTTTAGCAATAAAGTTTAAAATATATATAGAAATTTGACTGATTGTTGTAGCTTGATGTGCAATCCAATAGAATTAAGTTTCTGTTAAATAGTTTTGTACATTAAAATATAGTACCTGGATGACCGAGCTTTGCTCGTTTAATTTATTTGATATTTTTTTTCTAAAAATGAAACCTAGCTAGATCGATTTATCGCCCCCGAAACCCCCTGCATACTAAATTTCATGAAAATCGTTGGAGCCGTTTTCGAGATTCAGGTTATATATATAAATATAGACAAGAATTGCTCGTTTATAGGTATTTTTTTTTTAGATTTTTCTATCTTTATATCGTGTTATTTTTGAACGAGGATCCCAATTCAGCCTGTTTTAGCGTCGGTGCAAACTTCTACGTTTTGGTATATGTGGCTAACTCCGTTAAAATATTGTTTTAATTAGGAGGGTGGTTAGTTAGTTCACATTATTGCTTCCGCTGAATCAAATCACTAGATTTAAATGAAATATTAAACCTTTTTTATTTATTTTTTATTTCTTCAGTTTTAGTTGACTTCTTTGGAAAGAAGTAAGACTGACGAAATATAAACCTATATCGTACCAACCAACCAATTAAATATTATCGAATATTTTGTGTCAATTTAATTCATGGTACCTAATGGAAAACTCGAATAGAATACTCTTTATTAGGCCAGTTACCATAGAGAGATTAAACGTCTTAGGTCCATTTTCCACTGAGCTATCTTTCATAGCCTTTTCGAAAGTCCTCCAATTCGCAGACCAGTTTTTGAAATACAATTTCGTTCTTTTCAGATAAATGGTACATGTTTGAAGTGCTGTTTCTCAATAAATATTCAACTAATTAAGCTGTATTTGCATTTTAATTGTAAAAATTTTTGTCTACTTTAAAAGTGTAGTAGTTGGCTTATTACGTTTAATTAACCGTTTAGAAGATATCAGCAAAAGTCTGAAATATAACCGAAAATTTAGAAGTTTTCAACTTCGAAAGTTGAAAAATAAGATGTACTTACACTACTGGCATCTGGATCGCTGTTTAACATTGCAATTCCGAACCACCGTTAATTGGATGTTTAATAAAAATATCTTAGTTTAGTTTATTTTTAGGCACTATTATTGTATGGAAAATACACTTCTGGACACATCTATTGGCCCACCTTAGAGTTTAGGTTTCGATGGCCCCTACCGAAATATGATTGCTAGATTGAACAAAAACTGTTGATGCAGTTTTAAACCTGATACATTTTACCATCTTTTTCGATCGTATTGTTTTAAATTTGAATTCAGAATACCATACGACATGGAGCTACGCCTAACAAGTCGGATATGCGCCTTGTTAAAGGCAATTGATTTTTGAATAAAAAACATGTTTTATCAAATAAAGGTTTAATTTAATAACGCGTGTTGCCTCCATGGGCATCTACCACAGCTCTCATACGATTAGGCATAGAGTTTATCAACCGCTCTATGCAATTTTGAGGGATCATCTCCCATTCCTCTTCTATGGCAGTTTTCAACTCCTGCATCGTCTGGGCAACTGGCTGACGAGCCCTAACACGTCTTTTTAGCTCGTCCCACATGTGCTCAATGGGGTTCATGTCTGGGCTTCTGGCTGGCCAGTCCATAACTGTGATGTTCACATCCCGAAGATATTCCCTGACGATGCCGGCCGCATGGGCTCTTGCATTATCATGCATAAAAAGGAAATTTGGGCCCACATAGTCCGCGTATGGTATCACGTGAGGTTCTAAGCACTCACGAATGTACCTTTCAGCATTTAATGTTGGCAGCCGTGGTCCTGTAACAACCTCAAGTTGAGTTTTGCCGCTCGCGGATATACCGCCCCAGACAGTCCATGAGCCACCGCCATAAGCAACCCTCTCTTCAAAGCAGCATTGTGCGAAACGCTCTCCCTTACGTCGGTAGACCTTCTTCCTTCCATCATTGCCATGTAACACAATTTTAGACTCATCAGAAAAGAGTACACGGCTCCAATCTTGCTGTGTCCAATTTAAATGACTGCGTGCGAAATGAAGGCGCGCTGTTCGGTGGGCTCGCGTTAGTTTGGGCCCATTAGCTGGCTTGTGTGGTACCATATCGCGTTCTTTTAACCTTCTCCGAACAGTTCGAGCGCTCACAGATACTCCGTGGAAGTCGCGAAGTTGGTTTTGTATCTCAATGGAGGTAAGGTGACGATTTCTCAAGCTGGTCGTCACGATGAATCGATCCTGCCTTTCAGTTGTGACCCGAGATCGTGGCCTTCCTTGGCGACGAACAAAGCCGCCAGTCTCTAGGTACCTCCGATAAACATTTCGGACCGCAGATCGACTTAAATTAAGTTGAGCACTCACGTTTCTTTGGCTGTGTCCGGCCTGAATAAGTGCCACAGCTTGGGCGGCGACTTCAGGTGAAGTATCCATAGATTATTGATAGAACCTCACCTTAATGTTAAGAATAAGTAATGTTTGTTGCAAAACCAAAGATATCAATCACTTTTTCAAGAATTAAATCCAAGTAAACCAATAAAACCAAGTTTTCTTAGTATTCGATTGTTTGATATCAACAAACAGGCTCCAAATTGTCTTTTGTTTCTTTAAATTCTGTGTTCGAAATTCAAAAAAAGACTATTGAATGAAATTGTGAATGTGCCAGGTTCAAAACTGCATAAAAACTTTTTGCTCGACCTAATATAAAATTTTAGCTAGGACCAAACGAAACTGAAAATACAAGGTGGGCCAATAGATGTGTCCAGAAGTATATTACTACTGTTGACTAAATGTACATTTTTGTAGACGTTTTTATTTGAATAAATTATTATTAAATTATCTATCCTAATAACATGGTAAAAAATCAGGACTGTAATTTATTGCGACCTAAGATGTTTTAACCTGTATTATGAACAGCATTATAGAAAAAATATAAGGGAGAGAAAACATTACATTGGTAAATACTATTGGTGACCTTTTCGTTGAAAACGATTTTTAAAAACAACCTTCTGATGGATTTAAAAGAGACTCTGTAGGTACTCTCAGGTGTACTATTTACAAATGTCGATACATAATCGGCGATTTGGATTGAACAGCACCTTAGGTATTTGTTAGTTTTGCAAATCCACCCACTCCAAAAAATCTATTCAGCATTTAATTCGCTCCCCATATAAACGTTTACAGACAATTAATCTCATATTCAATATTTAAAAGCTGTTTAACGGGTTCGGTACTAAAACGACAATAAAAAGTCGATTAAAGTATTTGAAGTCGTAAAATTTAAAAATTTCCCGCGCATTACTAGTGAATACCTTTCTGTTCTATTTGAGTTTATGGTCCTCCCGTGTGGACCATAAAGTATCGAGTCTTTTTGTTTATTTTTATGGCGGATGACGTCACGGGGATTGAGTAGGTACTAAAAGGATTTAGGATGTATTTGAAGTTTGGAATGCTTGTGTGAATGGTCAATTTTATCGGTATTTGACTGTCAGTTCGCCGAATTTTGAATTGAGATTTCAAGTTGAGAACCTGACAAACTCAACTTAAGTGTAAGTACGTGTCAAACTTCAGCGTTCAAGTTCAACTTTATCAATTTCGAAACCGATTTTAAAGTAGGTTTTTATTATTGGATGAGTCCAAATAAACCATTACAGGTACTTTTGAATTGTCAAAGTATGTCGTAGATATCTACGAAGAAGAGAATCCAAGAAACTCCACGGGCACTCTTTTAAAACATTTTATATTTACAAAAATCCTGGTTACATTAGCCTTGTTGCTTCTATATATGAGAACAATGTAAAGAATGAAAAAACAATTGACAGTATCAAATAATAAAATGAGCCAGTGGCAACTAAGGGATGACCAGTCTCCACTGACGGCGCCCGTTCACGAACATGACGCGTGCATCAGCACCATTCGCTCGACCATTTTGAAGGGAACTGAATGATACGATACAAAAAAATCAGACTTCAGCATGCTACTTATAATCATTTCCTAATAGATAAATGTAACATCACTTTACGCGATCAGAGGCACACCTACCTAGACAAAGTGACGTCCTATTAGCGCTATCGATTGTCGAAAACTATTTTCATGATTGACCGTGTCATTTTGGTAGAGCATGCCAATCATAAACATTAAAAAAAAAACGCTGTCGCAACGTTATCGCTACGCTGTGCTATATAGAATATCAATTTTTTTATAAGCCTCAGGGGGACCCCACCATGTTCAAAAACAATGCTTGTTACTCTAGACCATAGAGTCAGACAGCCAGTTTATAACCATCTAAGAAAAAACAAATATATTCAAAGGTGCTTAAATTAACAATAAAAGCTTTCCTCAAAGATTCACAAACAAGAAACGATATAAACCGATCAAATAAAATTATGGTATCGCCTGCAGCGATTGAAAACGTAAAGTAGCAATGCAAATTGGCAGGATTATTTTTTATTTGGCAAAGCACATGCAGGTAATATAAAATATGGAGGCATTGTTATTCGGATTTTCGGGGGTGGATATAGGATGTAAAATATCGCGTTTCGTTGTTACGAACACAAAAACGAGGCGTTGGTTGTGGAATGAATGAACAAACTTATGTTAATCAATGGCTTGCTGAAGAAAGCAAGCTCCTAATAATGTTATTGAACATTTTTTGGCTAAATTTTTGACCAAAAATTCAGGTGTTGCATGGATGGGTGGGCAAAAGAATATGTCCGATTTTTCTACATCTTTTACCTATTAAGGTATTTCCTATCGTTACTTCAATTAATCATAACCTAGGGGAGGTTATGTTTAATTGTAGTTTAATGGAAGGCATTTCTACTACCCTACTTTGTGTCCCATAGCTGAACAAAGTCTCCCCCTTTCCCCTTTTATACATCTCTATCTTATGTGACCAAATTAAAAAAAATGCGGGGCAGTCTTTGGGGACTGCCGATAGAAGTGAAAACTAAGTAACTTATGAATTGTATCGTCGAGCTATTAGATTATTATTTTTGAATTTGGAAAGCGTTTGATGACGATGACGCGAGTTCCACGATTTTTGTTCACCCAAAAAGTGCTCGCCTAAAGAAGATTTCACTTTAAAAAAAAAACTATTCCACATAATTATGTATATTCAAATACAATATTCTCAAAACAGTTTACGTCCCATATGCAGCTATTATTCGGTAAATATTAGCATATTAGGCGACGCCCGAGGCGACAGATCCGGCTGCCACCGCGCCTTTTGTCAGCAGTTCTTCGTAAGGGATACCTACAGGGTGATGCTGAAATTGTGGAAAGAAGAAAATCAGGATACTAGACGACTTATCTGTTTCGCCACTGATTTTGTTCAATAAATCCTTATGTCACAAATAAAAAAATAATATAAAAAAACATCCTTCACCAATGTATTCACTCATTTCTCTTTTCTGCTTTATAATCAGTTCCTTCTCACAATCTATTTATAACCTACTAGCTGCCGCTCGCGGCTCTGCCCGCGCGAATACCCAAGGTAATATACTCCCGGAATAATAAGTACCCTATGTGTTATTCCAGACTATTATCTAATTCTGTGCCAAATTTCACCAAGATCCGTTCAGCCGTTCTCACTTGATTAAGTAAACATCCATCCATCCATCCAAACATAAAAACTTTCGCATTTATAATATTAGTATTAGTAAGTATAAATTCATTGAGACAATTTAAATGAGCCCAAACATGAAATGTCTGATGTATCGACGTGAGGAGTTGGGTATTCTGCAGACCTCAGGTATGCTGCAGCATCAGGTAAACGTTACTTTGTTTTTGCAATATCATTGAAGTAACAGAATACCAAATTTCGAATTCTATAGGTTTTCAATAAAACCTATAGAAGTTGCTCACATCCCTTCATCAACTCAAAAAAAGCTGATGATCTTCAAACGGCTGAACCAATTTTAAATCATAGCGAAGAATACTCTCGATTAAATTAGCTTACAAATAAAAAAAACCGCATCAAATTCGGTTCACCTGTTTAAGAGCCACAGACAGAAACACACATAGCGGCCTAAATTATAACGCCCCTCTTTTTGCACCGGGGCCGCGGGGGTTAAAAAGGTGAGCTACGATGCCTAGTTACTGAGATATCGCCGGGACGTTGCGATAAACGAGGAACATGGGCGCGATATCGGCGCAACATCGACTGTTGGATAAAAGATTGAAAATTTCATGAAACAAAAACAAAAAAAAAATCGGGTGTCCATATTAATCATCATTATCTTTCTGTCCTTATCCCATGATAATATATATAATTTAAATATTTAATTTCGCCAAAACAATACATCAAAATTAAAAAAAAAAGCAAAAGTCATTTATTCAAATTAGGCTGAGTGCCAGCACTTTTTGAACGTCAAAGTTCTACTTATAGACAGTCCCCCAAAACGCCGTCACCACTCACATCAAATTACATATCTAGTACATAAGTATAAAAACAACGTGGAAGCATCTGTAGTTGAACTAGGACAAGTCCTGTATCTCAGCATACAAAGCCAAACCCTCGAATCATCTGCCTAGCCTTTTACCACCTATATTGGGGTCGGCTCCCAGTCAAACCGGATACAGCTGAATACCAGTATTTTACGTGGAGCGGCTGCCTACCAGACCTCCACAACACGGTACTTCTTCGTTAGACTGGTGTCAGATCTACAAATGGCAGCCAACGGCTTAACGTACTTTCCGAGGCACGGAGGAATCTCGATATGATAAGATGGTCACCCATCCAAAGACCAACCTCGGCAAGCGTTGCTTAACCTTGCAGATCGACCCGTGTGGCTGGTTTTATTTAGCAACATGTTTTTTTCCTCCATTTCATTACCGAGAGATTGTTTTTCCGAATGAACGTTACATTTAGGTATTGGCCTCGTTGATAAGGCGTATTATGAAACCTGATTGGAACGTTGCGCAATAAAACATACTATTAATAGCGTTTACGTAACTGCTTTGCGTCTGGAGCGTGGGGATCTTGGGTTCGATTCCTAAGTCGGACAAAAAGTGTTATTGGTTTTCCATTAGGAATTTCTCAGTAAAAGCCCAGAGTTTGGCCCCGTGCCTCGGAAAGCACATAAAATCGTTGATCTCTCCCCGGTCGTGTCGGATTGACATCCCATCGGAACATGAGAGTAAAGCAACAGAGAGAGCACCTGTATTTGCGCACACTATTGTGTACTATAATATCTCCTGCGTACTTGGCTAATCCCCGTTTAGATTGGCCTCCGTGTTCGATTACGGTCGGGAGGATAATTTATTATCAAATCTCGTAGTAACGGTTTCGCAATGAAAACAAACTGATGATAATACTTGTTAATATTCGGTCTTGCTTTAACGTGCCTCTATAGAGGTAAGCGGTACAGAGAGTAAAGTCCCGCTCACCTCCATTGAAAAGGGGAGGATCCTCCGACCAGACGGTTGTTGTGTCTGGTAGGCAACTGCCCCATAGTTGATATTCGGACTGTTGTATATGTTCAAATCGCACGGAGAACTTTGCTTGCGCGATGCAGGATTTCGTAGTTAGTTCGTCATAGATGGCGCTGCGGTTCTTTTTGTTGCCGTACAAATTTTGCTTCTTAGTTTTTCATATGGTGGCATTGATGCCGCTACACCTCGTTGACTAACGCCTGAGTTACACGTGACTTACTCAAACAATGAGATTCTTCAAAACACACCTGACTCTCACCATCGCCAGCATGTGCTAAGTTAATAAGGTACGTTGCGCACCAGTGATCGAAGTAGGTAGTGCTATTTCAGGCCAATGAGCTCGAACGTATATCTTTATCGGAGTATGTTCAGTGATCATGG
This sequence comes from Mamestra configurata, assembly GCA_002192655.3. NCBI lineage: Eukaryota > Metazoa > Arthropoda > Insecta > Lepidoptera > Noctuidae > Mamestra > Mamestra configurata. Next base: position 401,274 of record NDFZ01005251.1, read on the forward strand.
TCCTCATGGGCGTGATCAGCGTAAAATGTGAGCACAAAACAAATTACTTATAGAAAGTATCATACAATTTAATTTAGAGTTCACTAAAATGTTGACTTATTACTTATGTCAATAACAACAACAATACGCAACAATGTTGACTTATTACTTATGTCAATAACAATAACACTACGCAACATTGTTGACCTTATATTTATGTATTCACAACAATGATGTAATGAGTCAACATTGTTGTGAAATCTTGCGCAATAACTAAGTAATAAAGGCTCACTATTCGGTGCAGACGCACTGAATATGGCAGCGTGGGCTTGCTATTCGGTGCAGACGCACTTAATATGGCAGCGTGGGCTCACTATTCGGTGCAGACGCACTGAATATGGCAGCGTGGGCTCACTATTCGGTGCAGACGCACTGAATATGGTAGCGTGTATGATGATGATTGCCTTTTCCAACCTGCCACATACTACGACGTGCCAATGGCATCATGATTCGGCAGTGAGAGCGAGATGGAGCTATGCAGGACGCATAGAACTGTTAATTTTTCACGACGAAATAATGATGGTATTGGCTCGTCACACTAGAGGGCTCTTTTCCAAAGTAAAACAATATCACTCTTACTATCACTTTATTTCATCCAAATTAAACATCAATATAATTAGAAGTTAGTAACATACATTCGTGTGTTCTTATATAAAATTTATTTACATAAAATAGTCGAATGGGCAGCAGCATTTTCTGTGCATTGCAACAGCTACACTGCGATCGCCAACCCGCCTGCCGAGCGGCGATTATGGCTACCCCTCTTCTTTTGGGAGAGGCCTATGTCCAGCAGTGAACGTCATTCTACAGCAAGTCAATAGAATAAAATTAATAGATAAAAGTTACAGAGTACCGAGTCAGTACCCAGTCATTAAAGTCGTTTGCTAAAATTAGAACAATATTGTTTCATTAAAATTATCTCACAGTCTTATCAATCAGTCTTATAAATATATTTTATGAAACTTATCTTAATGTGTAAGTTTGGATGAATGTTTGTTACTTTGCTCCTAATACAAGCAATTTCTTGCTTAAAAGGTGATCTTCAATAATATGTATCAAAATGCCATGCCATATGTATCACAATAACAAAAATATTGTTATTGTAATAAACATTTTTTATTATCACGCCAGAATGGCTGAAAGGATTAAATTCGGTACAGAGATAGATATTAGAAATAACACATAGACTAACAGATAGATATAAAAAACGTTGCAAAAGAACATAACATACTCCCGGGATAAAAAGTATCCTATGTCCGTATTATTCAGACTATAATCTACCTCTGTACCAAATTTCATCTAGATCCGTTCAGCCGTTCTGACGTTATTGAGTAACAAACATCCATGCATCGAAACATCCAAACTTTCGCATTTAAAATATTATTAAAGATAATATAATCCAAACATTGTAAAGTAGGCAAAATCGCCTTTCATCATTATAATTAAAATGATTGAACACTACAACAAAATTGATTATATTATATTGGGTTTGCAGACCCACATTTTTAACTTAAAGTTACCCGCCCGCCATATTTAATCAATTATACATTAACTTTGTCAGTTTTATACACACACACACAGTCCCAGTTACATACACACACCACAGTCCCAGTTCGAGTCTTACTTAGGCAAGTGTTACACACAGTTAAGTGTTACCGCACTCATGAAATATTGACACTTGATGTTGAAGTTCAGCGTGTTGGTTGGATAAGTCCATATGCTAAATGTGTAGCTCCGCCAGCTCATTCCTGAGGAAAGTATTCTTATGAACCATATTTTCAACTCCCATCTAGCTGTCTTCGCTTTCCCTGAGCAGTTTTTAGATTGTATTTTTCGTATCTTCAAGCTCCCTTAAGGAAGCTCTCAGTTTTGCTTCCATCTCCTTGATAGCGCTGCGAGTCATCATTGCCTCTAGTCACCTAGAATTTATAAAGTTATACAGTTAAATATCAGAGCAAAAAGATGCTATTATATTTAGATTAAAGTAGTCAGAAAATAGTGGATCACATCATCGCTTCCCGACAGGTGAGATTCTGGTCAAACGCTAGCCTACCAATAAAAAAATAAACAAAATGAAAGAAGGAATAATTATTTGGAAAAAAAGGTAAACAGAGCTTAATAACTAAGGAAAAGTACTGCTCTTAGTTTGTTTACAATAAGTACACAGTATACATATAGCTCATTGAAAGCGGTGACGATGACGCGAGTTCCATGATTTTTGTTCACCCAAAAAGTGCTCAACGCGCCTAGAGAAGTTTTCACTTCAACAAACCGAAATGAAGGAATTATTATTAGAAAAAAAAGGTAAACAGACTTAGGAAAAACACTGCTCTTAGTTTGTTTAATAAGTTTTAAACACCAACAAAACATGAACATGAAGATCTTTATACATTACAGGTATGATGTTTTGTAGTGGAATTAGGGAGCTCGTTATAAGCTTATTTTGTAGATTAAATTTAAAGTTATTGTCTGGTAGTGTTTTGTTTATTTATGCGCTCCTGGAAAATGATTATTTCTTGTTATTTAATAGGTGAGCTAAGTTCAAATACACGATTTCACACATGAAATAATTAGTGCAAGGTTCACGGTATGTGCCAATGGTGAGAACAAATAAGACGAGTGAAACTTTTGCGAGCACCATGGCTGTCTGTATTGTAAGGGTTATGGAGCTACACTAAATGGAAACGAATGATCTCTCCACCGGATCGGTGCTCTTGCTCAAATGGTGTGACGTCAGTGTGTTATCGGACCAATCAGAATCCGCGGGCGAACTACATATTTGCCTCTATATAAAAATCGCCAAACTTTGATAATGAGTGAAAGGTCACGTTAATACAAACCTGGTATCAGTAATAATTACATATTGTTTTTAATGATCATTATTTTTATGTTAGGTATAATGACTCACGGCAGTAGGCATTTTGTGTTAATTAGTTGTAAGAATTGTTTACCAGCCTCGGATATAAATCGCTAATTGGCGTTATCCACATAACCTATAATAGACCTTACTCACTCCGTGAACCCCGTGCTGTCGTCATTGACGAAAACCTATTTAAGCGTCCGCCGAATTTCTCCATCACAGTTGGTTTTAGAACGTCAAGTTATCATGAACCTCTGTAGTCAACATGCAGCTCAGTAAAACTATAAATATTTTATTGATCGTTATCATCGGGAGCTCGTGTGAGTACCAATATACTCGTACATATTTAATAATAAACCGTTTGATAAGGTTTTAATTTACGATAATAATCACAGATACAGCTACTCGGTTCCGAAAATGGGCTCTAAAAGAAAATCCAAGATGGCGTTGATGAAAATTCGCTTATTTTTGTTATGGGTGTCGTCTTTATGGTTTTCGAGGCAGTTGGCGACCTAGAAAATGTTTCGTTTAGAATGCCAAGTCATCATACATCTAATTAAAACTGTACTTTCTGTAATAAACGTTATTATCAGTAATACTTTTATACAAATTTAATAATAAACCGTTTGATAAGCTCTTAATTTACGATAACAATCACAGATACTAATAGTCGGATCTCTTTTAATCTATTGTTTACTAACTTAAATTGTTGTCTAATCTAGTCCGCGCCACTGACCAAAATTTTGTCATGGGAGTCGTTTCCATGGTTTATGAGGTCGCTAAAACCGAAAATGGGCTCTAAAAGCAAATCCAAGATGGCGTTGATGAAAATTCGCTTATTTTTGTTATGGGTGTCGTCTTTATGGTTATCAAGGCCGTTAGCGACCTCAAAAATGTTTAGTTTATAACCCCAAGTGATCATGCACCTAATTTAAACTGTACCTATTTTTTTTTTTCAATCATTATTATCAGTAATACAAATTTAATATTAAACCGTTTGATAAGCTCTTAATTTACGATAACAATCACAGATGCTGATACTTGGTTCTCTCTTAATCTATTGTTTACTTACTTTAATTTTTATTTTCATATATCATCATGGGTGTCATTTTCAAGGTATTCGAGGTGGCTAAGAACGATTATGGGCTCAATACGAAGATAAAACACGGTACCTACTGACTAGAATATTCAAAAATTTGTAACGGGTGTCATTTTTACGGTTTTTGAGATCGTTGACGTCCTCGAAATCGTTTGGTTTAGAACGCCAAGTCATCATGGACCTCACTATACTCCTTTAATTGATCGTTAGCATCGAAAGCTCTAGCTACTATAATAATATTATTAAATAATTCAACAATACACCTTTCGATAAGCTCTTAATTTACGATAACAATCGCAGATACAGATAGTCGGTTGTCACCTAACCTATTGTTTACTAACATATATTGTTGTTTTATCTAGTCCACTCCACCAACTACAATATCGTCAATGGTGTCATCTCCATGGTTTTCGGGATCGCTAAGAACGATACTACGCTCGAAATGAAATTCCGAGATGCACTGTCGCTGCCAGGGTTGTCGAATTTCTTCGAAAGAGTCTTCGAGGCCCTGGAACGCATTGGGCTTTAGAAGGAACACGAATGGGTTTTAGTCAGTAAGAGTCTGACACGCCCTTCTGCTCCACCTAGAGTGGAAGAAGTCATTTGATGATTTCCCATCCTTAAAAAAAAAGATGCGCTGTCGATAATTTGGATTTCAATGTAAACAAAAAACGTTATTTTAATTCGTAACTTCGGCGTACTCGTGAGCTGTGTAGTGCTACCTACCAACACTTGATATAATTATGATTAAAATGGTTTTTCTTTTCCGTAGGTTTCGAAGATGGCAACGCAAAGAGACGCTCAACGGCACGGAAACTGCCATCTCAAGGACGTCTCGGCAGACAAACATTTAAACCTGCACGCCAGCACTGGTCGTTAAGCCAAAAGACAGCTCCACTATCGAATTATCATACGAAGAACACTTGGACAACATTGCAATCAGCCAATCGGAACCAATGGCCAGCACAAGAACCACCTAAGTCCGCGAAATGGAATCACCCTAAACCAGAGCGGCATGACAGATTGTTCAGCACAAAAGCTGCTGTACAAGGAGAATGGTTCAAACCGATGCCCGTTGATCAATTCCGAAAGCAAGGAATATTTTCTGCAGAACATTCTAAAATCGCCGAAGTACTTGACATGATCATCTACGTCTTTAATTCATTACTGAATAGCCAATTTGCTCGTTCTTTTCTACCACAGTCTGGACCAAACTTTAACTCTTACTCACCATATGGTGGATCATACGATGGCACTTACCCTGATGGATCAGATTATAACCCGTATTTGCCAACAAGTGGACCATTCCATCCAGACCAACCAGACCAGCCATCACTTTATGATGACTCTCAGCCAATAACTGCATATGAAAATGGATACTATCAGACGCCGTATTATGGATCATACGACGTTTACTCTTCTGGATCAGATGGTACCTCGTCTGCGACATCTACGAGAACTGGAGTAATCGGAAACTTTGTTTTCTTCTTTGTATGGATCTTGCTCAATGCCTTTTGGCGCTAACACGAAGGTACTTTCCTGCTGAATCAAGTGATAACTTGTATACGCCATCAAATTATGTCAGTGGAATATTCAGCTGTTCGTGTCCCGGCTACATCACTCCACGAAGGTTGAGGAGATCGTGGAGTACGTGAGAGTGAAGACCAACTGAACTTTGACGGTTGATTAGTTGGAGTCGCGCGACAACACAAACTTCAAGTCGTTTGTGGTGCGGGTTCCAACTCATCAGCTTGAGATATTCCTCAAGGCAGAGTTTTGGCCGAAGGGTGTCGTGTATCGACGTTGCACGACACCAGTCAGCGAAACACGACGCCGTTATTTCGTGTGCAGTAGTTTATAGTTTCATTTTATTGTTATATGTATTAATTTATTTAGAGTAATTGTTTTATGTTTGTGTATTTTATTTTATGGGCCCAAGATGCCTGAAATAAAGGATTAAATTAAGTGCATTTTAGTGTTAACTATCAACTGTGTATCATTGTGTTTTTTTTTCACCCCCTAAATTTAACCCCATAGTTTTTGCATTGCTTAACATTATTTAGACTTCTACACACTTGAGTATGTTGTTTTTGTATATATGTAGTTAGAGTAAGGTTAGCAAGGGAGCGAAAAATGTGGAGGGAACTTGAGAAGGTCTATGTCGCAAGACAGCCTGACCTTGTTACTGATAAGATTGGGTTTTGGGGGACTGTCTTTATGTAGAACTTTGACGTTCAAAAAGTGCTGGCACTCAGCCTAATTTGAATAAATGACTTTTGAATTTTAAGATGAATAAATAAGGAAAAATATGTATAGATGCAGTTATAATTAAAAAGTATTGTGTAAGTTTAGTTAGAGTTATAACTTAGGTTAAGATATAGATAACAAACAAGTGTAGTTCTTATTTTACTTTTATTCTAAATTATAATATATTGTGAATACACAGGTCAAAGTAAATAAAGGCTATTTTTTATGGTAATGGTAATACAGATTTAAGTTACTTATGGACATATGTACATTGTTAATAAATAATGTCAAACAAATTTTTACTTCACTAAATTTATTTGTGACTTTTGTTGACATGACATCCATTCAGATTTAGTTAGTGATATAACTTATCATGTCATTTTTCAATAGATTTATTTTTTGGGTTCCGTACCTTAGTTGGCAAAAACCCTTATTCGAGCACTTTGTTGCCCGTCCGTCTGTCCGCCTTTCCCTTTTTCTCTGGAACGCGTGGAGGAATCAAGCTGAAATTAATATCAAAATACTCAGAACTAGAGTGGTCTTTGGAAACAAAGGGGTCTTTGGAGCAATGAAAAAAATCATGCTTCTAAGTCAACGCAATCTAAAGATAAGGCCATTTATGCTCCGTTAATGGCGCATTTTTTGAGAAATACTGACTTTATTTTTTGACTTTACTATGGCTCGGAGTTCAGTTCAGTAGGCCGATTTGGAAGTAAGGGAAGTTCAAAGATAGCGAGATCTGTTTGATAAGGCCACGAAAACGTAACTCAAATGTAGATTTATTACAATAATGTCGATCACTACCATTGCTCTTAAAACTTCAACGAGCGCTACGCCAAGAACTTACGAAGAAGCTAATAATATCTTCTTTAAAAATGAATATTTTATATATATTTTAGTTTCTGTCTGACTTGAATATTTTAGTTTATGTATAATTTATGTGTGTCTATGTTTTCGAGCGTAGGTATGGCACTCGTGGGCTGCAGCTGAAAATCAGCGTCAGGTGGTATACCTTGTGTTGCCATCTGGCATTATGCTGAGCTGAAGCCCTTTGGCATTGTTGGTTTTCATTATTTATTTATTTTGTTTAATTTTATGTTTCTATTACAAAGGCAATAAACAAAAAAAAAAATGTTAAAGAAGTAGTAGATAATCTTAATGTCGTAATAGTTCACTCAAATTGTCAAATACAGAGGATGTCAAGAGAAACATAAAACATTCGATCACTGCACTATTTTGCTACGACGTACTACGCAAGTGCTACGAGCGGCTACGAAGTTTCGTAGCACACCGTAGCGTGATAGCGTTCAATTACAGTGAAATATTAATTGCCATGAAAATAACGTTCGTAATAGCTAATAATATTAACAGTAGGTATGACTTTTTATCTGTGAGCCAGTTTCTAGTTGCCATATTCGGCGCGTGAGTACCTATTATAAATAGAATATGCAGCGTGGGCTCGCTATTCAGTACAGAAGCACCGAATATGGCAGCGTGGGCTCGCTATTCAGTACAGAAGCACCGAATATGGCAGCGTGGGCTAGCTTTGGGTGCAGATGCACCAAACAGAGTCACAGATCTTTTATCAAATTCTACCCTCTGCACGTGTAAGCAGGCACGCTCTTTATGTCTGGAGGCTTATTTAGTTTGATTTGATATTGTTTTTATGCTTGAGTTTGTCGGTTTATGCTGGCATAATGGAGTGTGCTAGCTTACAAGTAGCGAATTATTTACCTTTGTTGTATTGTTTTCTTTGTAAGAATACTTTCCATACCTTTATATAAATGCTAGTTCTTATAACTCAACAGACAGATGTGTTGCTGGGGAGTTTGTTGCGCCACTTCTTCTTCCCAGCTAAAACACTAGGAAGTGGTGACGGGCGGGCGNTGTTGTATTGTTTTCTTTGTAAGAATACTTTCCATACCTTTATATAAATGCTAGTTCTTATAACTCAACAGACAGATGTGTTGCTGGGGAGTTTGTTGCGCCACTTCTTCTTGCCAGCTAAAACACTAGGAAGTGGTGACGCGCGGGCGTTTTGGGGGACTGTCTTTATGTAGAACTTTGACGTTCAAAAAGTGCTGGCACTCAGCCTAATTTGAATAAATGACTTTTGCTTTTTTTTTTTTGAGATACAGCACCGAATATGGCAGGAAAACTATGGCTCTCAATTGACTGCGTACCCAAGTAGGCCGCTGCAAATATAACTTGGCGTAATGGAGGATCATTGATTCATCAAACACCCGATGTAAATCATTCCTATCGTTTACTTGAAAAAAGACATGATATCCCCCAAAAAACAAAAATGGGCCAAGTGTCCTCTAGATGAATGGATTTTAGAAAGTAAACGAAAGACGGTACTGTAGGTAGTCTTAGGTGTACATACATATTAAATACGCCGACAAAATAGTAAAATAAAAACTTGAAAAAAAAAAACATGCGGGCAGTCTTTGGGGACAGCCGATAGAAGTGAAAACTAAGCGAAAGCCAAAGCGTTCGGTTACGATGACGCGAGTTCTATGATTTTCGTTCACCCAAAAAATTCACATTATATGCAGAGTATACATAAAGCACACGGAAAGCGTTCGGTGACGATGACGCGAGTTCCATGATTTGTGTTCACCCAAAAAGTACACATATATACACAGTATACATATTGCTCATGGAAAGCGTTCGGTGACGATGACGCGAGTTCCATGAATTTTGTTCACCCAAAAAGTACTAATCGCGCCTAAAGAAGTTTTCACTTCAAAAAACCGAGAAAGTTTTTTGAAGTGAAATTTGGACCCGAAGTAGAGAGAGTCGAAATCATTGTGATTTTGACTATATGTATTTAAAGGATTGCACTGAATTACCAGTCACCCTGTATACGATTAATATAAAAATCTTTTACTGTGGCAGGTGTACTGTGCCTTGCGCTCCACCCAGAGCGGAAGAAATCATTTGATGATTTCACATCCTTAAAAAAAAAAGACAGAGAACATGAATTGTTGGATACCCTCAGAGAAAGTAGCAACAATAGTCGAGCAACTACACAGTATAGTTTCATTAATAAGTAGATTGCTCTTGATTCACTTATATTTGCATAGTTGCCAAGTAAAAAACGACACAAAGACATTACTTTTGATACACCTATAAATAGACCATGTTTTTTTAAGTCCCCTTTTCAACTGGCTATGGCGACTCATTTGTATAACCTTACACAATGTCGAATAAGTCACTCTTTTAATAACTAGTGGTTGGTCTGAAAATATACACTTGTAAAATATTAATTATAAAAGAATAACATGAAATAAAGGTTCTTAATAGGATAGAACAAGATCTGAATTGCCACTGGTTACTCAATTAATTATCCTACTAATATTATAAACGCGAAAGTTTGTAAGAATGTATGTATGGATGTATGTTTGTTACTCTTTCACGCAAAGACTACTAAATGGATTTTGATAAAATTTGGCACAGAGGTAGATTGTAGTCTGGAATAACACATAGGATACTTTTTATCCCGGGAATATGTTCCCTTGGGATAATTTTCGACATTAACGCGGGTGGAGACGCGAGCGACAGCTAGTATAATCTATTTTTTCAATCCGAATGTATTTCAGTAAACTGCAGGGTTCTCGCAAGGTACCACTGTAGGACGACATCAATAGCTATCATTGTATATTGATATTTTCCAAATCGGTACTGTAATATAAAATTAACATACACCAGAAATGTCAAAGGTTGCGACCCTCACTTTATAGGTAATGCAATAAGTCAATATAATGTGTGTTGTTATTGCTCTGTTCCAGAAAAAATAGCATTATGATTCGTGATTCTATGGGATATTTGATAGTGAATAATGTTTTAGGTAAGACAATATTTCTTTTCGTGATTGAAACCTTTTTCTTAGGTAGATGCAAATGATGTTATGTGACAAACAATGTTCAAAATAAACATTTCAATTTTATTCAGCCTTTCGGACTAAGATAATCTACTACTAATGATTTTAACGATTGAACATTATTAAGCACTCAGTAGGTAGCATAAGTAATGAACTTTGAAAGCATCGCGGATAATGAGGAGCATTTTATTTATGGTCTCATTACCATGAATCAATATAACTTCTAAAAGTGTAGGAACACAGTATTGACTAAGCTGCAGGCGTTGTTCAACATGACATCGAAATTGAAGCATTTCATAGAAAAATACACATCATCTGTGGCACTACTGAAAGTTGTTGCATTATATCGTTTGTTACTTGGCAACTATGCAAATATCAGTGAATCACGAAAATTCTGCTACTTGGCGAAATTTTACTGCGTTTGTTTCTTCTCCTCCGTTGTTACTATGTACTTTACTTATATTTACAAAAGAAACGTTTTTGCCATCTTCTTTTATTCTATGATCGAATATGCTTTAACGGCTTTGGTGTTTTTAATCTATGGTGACGAACTTTTCTTGCACTTCATTAGCACTATCAGAACCAATGACAGAATAATGGGCTTCAAAAGAACACCTTTGATCACCAATTACGTATACCTTATCTTTTTCGTCAATTTACTATTGAGATTGGTCATGGCTATCGGTCGTGCCCTGTTCCATTTCGTTTCTATTAACGGGTACTGTAGTGTCCTTTTTGCAGTATTGGCTATGGACTTGAACCATTTAACTATCATTATCATCTTCGGCATAATGCAGAGTCGCATGAAACTATTGAGAATCTTCTTAGAATCAAATTCAGTTCCAGTCAATATTATAGGAAGGAATGAAGTTGCAATAATTATAACAAATATAAGGAAAAGCTTGTATAATTATAACAATTTGTTGGATAACTTACAATACATCGAAAAACAGCTGCAGTTTATGGTTAATATAACATGTTGTTATGACTCCTATAATAAAATGACGGATTTTCTTTACCTGCCTTATTAATCATTTTAACATCGTGTTTTAGCTGATCATCAATTGGACTGCACATTTTTTGAGAATGATTACCTTGTCTTACAATATGATAAGAAGTTATGTTAGTCAGGTAAGTGATATTTATTTTTAGCGTTGGCCAGATTTTGAGAATAATGATACGGCGAGAAAAAATAACTACTGAGATGACGTCGTATACATGAGAGATGTATCGAAAAAGAAGACATGCCACACTGACCACATATACAGGTGAATTTTTAAAGTGTGTGTGGATGGCCAAATCCGAAACTATGGGAAATATCGAAAAACCCTGAAAGGAGTCTCGAGCCCGGTTCTGATGAAAACTAAAAATGCATAATTAGATTTTTGATAAATCGGTATTCCTAGCCAGGAATTGAACCGGTTGATTTCGAAAAATAAAACACACCATCCGAGAGTGTCGCTAGTAAGGATCAAATTCTGGAAAATAATAACACATTTTTCAAAAGTCCAATGATGCAGTTTTATTTTTCATCAAAATCGGGGTCGAGACTCCTTTCAGTGTTTTTCGATAATCTTTATAGTTTCGGATTTGGACACCCACGCACACTTCAAAAAATCATCCTGTAAATCCGGAGGATGATTAATCAACGCTTCAGTTATCTTAAACATTAAAGATGTGGCATATTGAGGAATACACGATTGGTTAGTTATTCATTGTCAAGAAGATTGTAGGAGTTTACGTATGTTCAGGTAATTTAATATCTAAGTTTTATGCATATAGCTGCTGGGTATACAACCATTTAGTTAGTCATAATAATCCATGAATGACAATAAAATGTGTAAACTATAAGATTACGAATCGAATGAATTATTTGCAGACACCTATATCATTGATAGTATCTTTTTCGGTGGAGATGTTACAATCAACTCTCATGACGTCTTGTCCAGCGTTCATTGTGGAGGCAACCGCTCACGAAACTGATCTGATTAAGAAGACACTCACCAGGCAACTGCTAAGAAGTTCAGGTGACATTACCCAAGGCAAAATATTTCTACTTTATGGATTTTTCATTGATCATTTATTTTAATATATTATTCCTGTGCTGTCTCTTTATAAAGTTCGTAATCAAAATTTTTCGAAGTGTTTTTGATACCGCAATTGAACTCTATTGATGGGTGCGGATTTGATTTGAGTTTAGGGATTTCATTTGTTTTGTTTCTCCACCTTCTGCTTTAGAAAAATCGTCAGCTGAAGAAATGATTGGTTTGAAAACTAGTTATCTGACATTAATAGCTTAGGTAGGTTCACCTGTGTTAAATTTTAGTGCATTGTTATTTATCAATACTTTTTGTGATGACAGACGAGTCTCTCCGGTGGGAGCTGCAGACATCGCTGCAGTACGTGTCGCTGCGTCCGTTCAGATACACGCTCTGTCGCGCGGTGTCACTCAACATCTATTTACCTTTCTCTGTCATCAGCCTCTGTATCACCTATGTTATTGTTGCCTTGCAGCTTACTCATTTTAGTCTTTAATTTCTCACTTATTGTTGTTGACAATTATTATTTTAGCCCTTGTTGCTTTACAGATTTCTCATTGTTCTGTGTAGTGTGGATTGATATTATTCAAATAAATGTTGTTATGAATCCCTCAATTGTTTTCTTTTCAAGATCATTTCTCAAATTATTTCATTCCATGTTTCCAAGATACAAATCTTAATTCTAAGTAGAGAACCTGTCTCACAATACCGCAAGACAATGAATAATAGAAGTACGTATAATGTTTACGTTTAATAAGTGCAACCACTATCGTCTCAAATTACGTACTCCAAACGTCTTAACGGGTTTGGAGTCTTTATTTAAAAAAACAACGATTGGTCAAATTCTGGTCAACCAGTACTGCAGTAATTAAAATTGAAAACAATAAAGTCGAAAATATTAATAATACTCCTACGTGGCTTAATAATCAATATGGTGATCAAAACTGTTTAAGGCAGACCTCAGTTGAAGCGGCAATTTACTATCATGATATTGAAAATGAAGCAGTTATTAAAAAAACATGAACCATCCATATGGTTTTTAAAACCGTGGCTGTGTTTCCTCTTATCTTTGAACACTATAAAAATACAATCAATCAAAACCAGGTCACTATTTGATGAAATTATACTGCATTTCAATGTGTACGTCTATATTAATATTTACTTCTACGATATCCATGAGTACGACGTCTTAAACATTAACTTTGTTATTTGCTGAATACAGTTTAACCGTCCTGGTTTTCTTCATATATGGTGATGATCACTTCGTACATTTTCTAAATGGTACCAGAACAAATTACAGAATTATTGGCTTCAAGGAAAAGTCCTTGAACCCCAATTATTGTGTATCTTAACATTATTGGTAACTCATTGAGGAGGTTCACTATTAGTGTTGATTATCTTATTTCATATTAAGGCCACCTCTGCATTTTTGAAGTGAAAACTTCTTTAGCGGCGTTGTGCACTTTTTGGGATGGGTAAAAAATGTTAAACTCGCGTCAGAACACGTGACCTGATCGAAAATTTGTAAGACGGAGGGAAAGTTCTGAAGTGTTAAATTTTTAATGTAATATAAATTTTCATGTTTGTGTACGATAGCGCAATAAATGAATATTGTATTTTACAACATAAATAATAGTAATAGTACTTTTATACTGATAATTAAAGCAATTCGAACCCCAATTATTGTGTATCTTAACATTATTGGTAACTCATTGAGGAGGTTCACTATTAGTGTTGATTATCTTATTTCATATTAAGGCCACCTCTGCATTTTTGAAGTGAAAACTTCTTTAGCGGCGTTGTGCACTTTTTGGGATGGGTAAAAAATGTTAAACTCGCGTCAGAACACGTGACCTGATCGAAAATTTGTAAGACGGAGGGAAAGTTCTGAAGTGTTAAATTTTTAATGTAATATAAATTTTCATGTTTGTGTACGATAGCGCAATAAATGAATATTGTATTTTACAACATAAATAATAGTAATAGTACTTTTATACTGATAATTAAAGCAATTCGAACCCCAATTATTGTGTATCTTAACATTATTGGTAACTCATTGAGGAGGTTCACTATTAGTGTTGATTATCTTATTTCATATTAAGGCCACCTCTGCATTTTTGAAGTGAAAACTTCTTTAGCGGCGTTGTGCACTTTTTGGGATGGGTAAAAAATGTTAAACTCGCGTCAGAACACGTGACCTGATCGAAAATTTGTAAGACGGAGGGAAAGTTCTGAAGTGTTAAATTTTTAATGTAATATAAATTTTCATGTTTGTGTACGATAGCGCAATAAATGAATATTGTATTTTACAACATAAATAATAGTAATAGTACTTTTATACTGATAATTAAAGCAATTCGAACCCCAATTATTGTGTATCTTAACATTATTGGTAACTCATTGAGGAGGTTCACTATTAGTGTTGATTATCTTATTTCATATTAAGGCCACCTCTGCATTTTTGAAGTGAAAACTTCTTTAGCGGCGTTGTGCACTTTTTGGGATGGGTAAAAAATGTTAAACTCGCGTCAGAACACGTGACCTGATCGAAAATTTGTAAGACGGAGGGAAAGTTCTGAAGTGTTAAATTTTTAATGTAATATAAATTTTCATGTTTGTGTACGATAGCGCAATAAATGAATATTGTATTTTACAACATAAATAATAGTAATAGTACTTTTATACTGATAATTAAAGCAATTCGAACCCCAATTATTGTGTATCTTAACATTATTGGTAACTCATTGAGGAGGTTCACTATTAGTGTTGATTATCTTATTTCATATTAAGGCCACCTCTGCATTTTTGAAGTGAAAACTTCTTTAGCGGCGTTGTGCACTTTTTGGGATGGGTAAAAAATGTTAAACTAGCGTCAGAATTTCGCGTTAAATTTTTATAAATTTTCATGTTTGTGTACGATAGCGCAATAAATGAATATTGTATTTTACAACATAAATACTTTTATACTGATAATTAAAGCAATTCGTGCGACATTATTCCCTAACCTATTTGTATATTTTTTTGTAAATAAACAAGCGCTTCTCGCCATCAAACTAATTAGTTTGGCGAGTAAAATTGTAAAAAAAAAACAAATAGTGTACCTACCTGTTTAATAAATAATAAAAAAACAAAAAAAAAACCATTCCAAAATATCAAAAATGCACAACGTTAATGTTCAAGTTTACACTTCTGCCGGCACTCCCAGAGTGCAACCCGTTGTTTTTTTTTCATTGTGTTAACCGTTGACCTTAATAAATAAAGCATCATCACCCTCTTCGCAATATTACAATGCCGAATGAAGCAACTGAAAATATTATCTCATTCGGCCGAAAAATTGAGATTTATCACATTTTTTTTCTTTTTTTTTGGGATAAAAACTTGCATTTGTAGTTGGAGATTGACCGTGAAGTATGTCGATATGATAAATTAGGATTAAATCTTTCATTCTAATTTTCTCTTCGTATGAGTAATGTTCGGTGCTTTTATACTTTATGAACTTCATGGTTTTCGGGGTCGCTCACAATGAAAATGGGCTCGAAATGATTTAACTTTTGTCAGGGTTTCGGTACATAAAACTATGGAGCCCGGCGTGGCTCGACACGCACTTATTTATTATTAATATTATTAGCAAATTGTGTCCCACTGCAGGGCAAAGGACTCCCTTTCTTCCTTCCATTCCTCCTGGCTTTGGGCATGTGTGGACCAATCCTGCCGATAGGCGTCAAGCTCGTCCCGCCATCATCGCCTGGGTCTCCCGCGATGTCGTCGGGCATTTTCTGGAACCCACATATACGTTCGACATGCGGCAGACGTGTCCGGCCCAGTCCCACTTTAGTCTGGCTGCTTTTGGTGTGACGTCGGCGATTTGTGTTTGTTCTTGCCGGTCTTATTTTTTTAATCTTAATATTACACAGTCATATCTCTATAATTATTCTAATCAAATGATAGAATAGTTTTCATACTGTGGCTGTTTATGTTTAGCTTGTATTTTGATAGAAGCGAAAATGTATGATGCTGATAACGTTGTTCAAATAAAATTCAAAATCCACACCAAAGCTTATCAACGTCATAATCTCTTCAACAGACTGTTTCGTATTCAGTATTCATATTTGTTTAGAAACTCTCCACACATGATGTTTGTCTATGAATTAGCAATGATTTGTCAAACATTTGACTGAATTTAGCAAGTATAAACCGTATTACTTTGAGTTAAGGATTAGAAAACGAGGTTAGATGATCGTTTCAGATTCCCTTTGACGATTGAACATGTTTCATTCAAAGGCCTGTGATATGATCTTTGTGCGTCATATTTATTTAAATCTATGTGTGTTCTTTACTGACTGTTTGCAGTTTGAATATGGCTCTAGATGCCTGAATGCGTTTAGGCCTTAAGTCTTAACCTAACAACATCTACACCCAGTGGTACTCGAAAGTAAATAAGATGCAGGGTCACATTGGAATGAAGCAAAAGTTTGGCTTTGTAAACAGTTGTAGCCATCACTCACACTAGTGTGACAAACTCATTCCAAAGCTCCATGTGTAATTTAGACAAAAACTGTGACGCTATTGCTTAAATGATTTCTACCAATCAAAATCAAAAGTCATTTCTTCAACTTAGGCTGAGTGCCAGCAATTTTTGAACGTCAAAGTTCTACATAAAGACAGTCCCCCAAAACGCCCGCCCGCCACCACTTCCTAGTGTTTTAGCTGGGAAGAAGAAGTGGCGCAACAAAATCCCCAGCAACACATCTGTCTGTTTAGTTTTAAAAACTTGAATTTATACAGTAGAATGCAAAGTAAGTTACAAAACATGATACAAAAAAAAAAAAAAATCTAAAATGTAAATCAAATTTTAAATGAAATTAATTGTCACTTGTAAGCTAGCACACTCCATTATGCCATCAAAAACAAAAACAAACAATCTCAAGCATTAACAAATAAATCAAACTAGTTAAGCCTCTAGGCATAAATGGTGTGCCCGCTTACACGTGCAATCTAACAACAGGATTGTGACTGGAACCACAAGTGATGAACTAGAGCCAACATAGTTATTATATATAATACACTGTAAGTTTATCGTTATAACAACAATAAAAAAAACCATGACCAGCAAGACGACCAGCCACCACCAGCAGCACCCGTTCACGAGCATAACCTAAAGATCAGCCATTACCCCCCTCGCCATATTTGAGGGAAGGAGGTAACCCGTAATCAAATTGTCATTCAAGTAGATTGACAATATCAATTTTAAATCGAGTCCTTACAAGGTAGGAGAAATATGGTTTACCCGTTCTTTGATTACCATGGAAGAAGAAAACTTCCCTCAAACCAGACTAATACTGACGGACTCTTGTACAATCTACTAGCTAACGAGAATTTCCAAAGCATTTCAAGCAATTCTTTCAGCTCCTAACGACGTTTGATCCTTAATGTTCTATGAAACTGGCAATTCACACAGACTGCGATTTCCGATAGACTGCAGTTTATACTTTAAATGTGATTCGAATCTAGATAGCTATAATCAAATGTGTTTCTACAACGATTTCGATTTGAAGAAGCCAGGTACTCTTTAAACGAGGCTTGTCGAGTATGATCCACCCATACACTTTTTAGTTTAACGAATGTTTACGAGCTCGGAACTTGGGGTACCCCGACTCGGACAGGTTAGGTTAGAAGGGGATCGGTGGGTGTTTTTTAAACCACCCAGAAATAGGAGCCCCGCGAAGCGAAGTCCTGAGTTCGTAAACTTTCGTTAAACTCCGGGATGTTTCATGCTGTGACGTACCAGCCGATCACGTCCAAATTCACTTTTAAAGGACATAGAAAGATGCTCTATTATGTACCAAAATCGTAATATCTTTATCTTGTCTATGTATTTTACAATAGTTCTAATTTTATGGCGGTTATTATACAAGTAGAATAAATGAATCAAAGGCAAAGTCTCCCCCTTGGCCTAAAACTGAGAGGAAAGATTTTTTGGAAACTGGAAACGACTCCATAGAGCGGCTAGACGGACAGAGGAACTAGATCGCGCGGATTAAGAGGGTCTTAAAGTTTGTATGGAAGAATTTCAACACTTGATCAGATGAAGTTGAAACTCGATATTAAAAATCTCGATAAAAAATACACACACGTGTTTTTGGGTTTCTCTATAATCAACACCTGCTGGTCGATTCTGTTAATATATCGAAGTGAAGGCTTGGGTGAAGTGATCACGAGGTGAGCTGACAATCCATATAATCAAGACGGAATGACTGCTCACTCCGTGATCACGTGACATCTTGATTGTATGGATTCACAGCTCATCTCGTGATCACTTCACTCAAGCCTTCACTTCGACATGGGTGATGAAGTTTTTAGTAAAGCATATTACTGCTTATCTCAATTTATTTGGGAATTGGTATAAACTATTTAAAAGTGAAATATTTAAAACAGATCTTACAATTTTTTCGTAATCAGGGGTTGATTACGAAAAAAACGTTGAATCCGTCCATCGGGGTAAAAATGGTATGTATGAAAAAGCTCATCACTTCGTTTTAGAAACTTTGTAATTGAATGAATAGGTATAAATCGTAACGATTAAGATTGCAAGATATCCCTTTACTCTTCAAGGGGTTTCGGGGTGGGGGGTGTCGAAGTTTGCAGAGGAAATATTACTAAATGATGAAACACGTTATTACGTAAATAGTGTAGAATTTAAAAACAGAAAACTATCGAAAGCTCGCTGTAGCAAGAAACCATTGGCGAGGGTAATTTCATCAGCACACGTCCAATTTCCAAGAAATCTATTGTGTTCAGTAGCAAAAACAGCGGGTGGTCAACTAATTCGATTGTGAACTCCGGATTATAACCCTTCAAATGCTCACTACATTTCAAATTCAACTTTAATATTTCAACTCGAAAATGTATTTTTGTTCAGCAAAAATATTTCCGAAGATTGTGGATGTAAAATTTTGATTTTGGACTTTGGAGACTTCGTTTTAAGGTGGGGTTTGGTATGTAAGTGTGTTTCTAGTGTAAATATTTTCGAATGCAAAGAATTTGCGAACTAATAATAGGAACACGTGACAGTACCCGCTGTGAATGCATCGCGAGCTCTCATGATTCATTCTGTTTGATATTTTGTTATAAATGTACGGCTATTTATTGTGTTTATTTGCGTTAAAAGAAGGCGTATTTGGTTTGAATATTTTATATCCATTTGATAGGGTTCAATACCTACTTTAAGCTAGTTTGGCGAAAGAGTAGTACAAATAATAGATTTTTTTATTTTTTATCTTTTCAAATTTTTAGTTTGGTAACGTGATAGAAACATTTACAGAATTGCTTTGGAGACCGATAAAATTAGTCTTTATACAACAGTATTGAATGAGAATTTTTAAATCAAATTTCGGGTCTATATTATATTCAATTTAATTATTAGATTAATTTTGATTTCGTTTAAGCGCTGTTCAGTATCTAAAATACTTATTATAAGTGTTCATACTGTAATATGAAGAAAATTAAATACATGTTAATAATATTAACCAATGTACGAATTTAACCCCACAAAACCCACGTATGAATTACAACACAATAATTCACAAACTCCAAAGGTATTTCTCTAAATATACGCTGAGTCAACAAAATCATCCCCTCATGCCAAAATGCGATTCATTTCCGTAAAATAAACATGTGTATGAACAAACAGAATTGCAAATCGACCTGTTAATCTAATAAGAGAGGCCGAGCGTCGTCACGCATCATTTGAAAAAAAAAAAAAAATGTCACGTCAATTCTTTTTTTGTTACTCCGCCGTGGGGACGTGACGTTGACAAATATAAAAGCATTTCCTGTTGGCATCGGGTATATTTCTTTTTATATTTGAACAGATAATGTAGATTGGATGTTTTGAAATATTCAAATGTGGCTGCGAACGATGGTTTAAGAGCGTGAAATTGTTTGTTGTTTTGTTTGAATGTTTTCTTTTTAAATTTTTTTACGGGTATGAAAAGCTTCGTAGAATATTTTTTACCCTCTAACAAGCTCTGAAATTACTGAAGCGATATGATTATATAGTTTTTATTTAAAGTGAAACGTAAACCTATCTCTAAAATTGTTCCGACACGCGCCTAAGCCATTATATTTTTATTTGGTTTAATTTTTTCCCCAGACCAGAAAGAAAGACTGAAATCCATTTACCGAGTCAAATGGATTTCACTCTTCCTTTTACTGTTGCGATACAAAACATTTTATTTCATTAAGACAAAGATTAAAACTCCCTCTTGCAATCGGCTGCATTTAAAGGGTTAAATGACAAGCCATTCAAATAAATTCCACTACGCTCGAATGCAACAACGCGGTTAATCCAATTACTAATAATTCGGTTACTTCTTAACAACCGTAGTCATTGACGGGTTAACCCTTTTCGCAGATGCTACCCGGACTTTGTAATAATTATGAACCTGCAGACTGTTAAAGTTTTAATTGAATGTTTGGTACGTTAAATCTGTTTTGTTTGATTTTATTTGGTGAATATAATTTGGTACTAGAAAAAAAAATAAAGTTATAAAAAAAAAATGACTCATGAATTTCAATACAATAATACAAAACCAAATCTCTGAGGAACCCATGGCTAAAACATAATATCAGCCGCACGGGTCGATCTTCAAGGTTAAGCATCGCTTGCTAAAATCGATACGTGGATGGGTGGATCTTAACATTCCGAGATTTCTCTGAGTTTCAGAAAGCACTTAAAACTTGATTTCACAGGGTGAACTTTTCTCGACTCTCAAACTCTGAGTCAGGTCTTAATTTAAAGATAAATTGACGAAGTATTCTTATGATACTTAGTATTCTTATTAGTATTCTTATGATTTACGAAGTATCTTGACTATAAAATTAAAACATTTAGGTAATTCATAGTCACTTCACCCGTACGCGTGTTCCGTTAATTTTTTCCAAGTGCAATTTCAATTAACCCTACAACTGCGACTCCCGGTCCAAACAACCAGTTCCCGTCCTGGAACCAAAACCCGGGTACTCTCTCGACTTAATCGCGGCCGCATTGTTGATAGCGCTCCGTAATCCAACCTCGCATTAACGGCCCGTCTGCACATGACAGCACAATACGCGCCTGGCCATACGTTGGAACTTTGTAAGGTATGACACGGATTTGCGACAGAAATACGGTAAGAGGAGCTGTTGTTTCAGAATATTTTGCTGATAAGGGTTTTAAAGTCAGTGTCTGTTCGTTCTGAAGTTTTGATTTTGAACTTAAAATGAAGACCACAACCGTTTTTTTTGTGGTAATCAAAATTGAGACATTGATAATTTCATTGGTAAATATTAAATCGAATAGTGTCCTTTTCGTGTCGATATTGGTCGGAAATACAACCACGAGTAAGTCAAAACATTTATTTGCGAAAGTAAATAATACTGTACAAAGGAAAACTATATGATGAATGTATTATAACTGTTCAGTTTGGTTTTGAAGAAGTTCATCCGATGCATATTATCATCCAAGTAATTTATTTCGCAAATCTTTTATTCTTCAGTAGATTCTTTGGTTTATTTCACAGATAACCTAGTTTCTGACAAGCTACTTAAACAAGATAAAGTAAGTCCATTTAATATGTCTAGCGTAATACATGACATCGATATTCTAGTTAACCCTATTCGAGCCACGGGTATGCGAATGTTTCGATCACCAGTCAACGACCTAAGCGAGGGGATAAAGTCACTCCTGTAGTTTATACGTGCAAGTAGTCGCAGTTTTCCATGCACAACGTTATTTTCATTTTTCTAGAAACTATTTGTCTATTATCAGGGCAAAGCACGTTGATTTATAGAAGGCATTTGTTTTTTTGAAATTTTTATTTCCCATAAGAATTAGGTACTTCACTTACATGAGACATCTTAAAAACTAGCATTAAAACATTATTGCACTTAAAAACTTACGCACAGTAACAATAGTTGTAGAAAAAAATATAACTTACAATAAATCTTCTATCTTCTATATTAATAAAGCTGAAAAATTTGTTTGTTTAAACGCGCTTATCTCTGGAACTACCAGTCGGATTTGAAAAATTATTTGTGTATATGATAGGCACATTCATGAGGAATGCTATAGGCTATACGGGAACGAAAAATTCCTACGGAAACAGGAAAAGCGGGATATGCGCGTACGAAGTCGCGGGCAAAGGCAAATATATCATAAGTGTAGGGTAGTCACTAATAATATAACACAGCATAAACGTAATAAATAGATTTGGAGATTATGCAAATATGGTACTTTGAAGCTGCTCTGATGTTGCAGCCGGAAGGTGGCCAAATGAACTCGATCCTCTATCAAACAAGATAGGACCATCGTGATTGGGCTCATTGGATAATGTTTTGACAAGTGATTATATTTAGTACTTTCCAGTGCATTAAAAGATGGTTGATGGTTTTCGTAACATTTTAACTTAAATTTATCATCACTTATTTTGGTAACATCAGTGTTTTGTCTCCAAGTCTAAAATAGTTGCGACAAATCGCAAGTCTTCCCCAAGCCTTAGCGTATTAAGTTGCATCTAAGACCGCCGTCTTGTAGCAACAGTTAATATTAAATTAAACTTAGACCCGAACCATTAAGACCCGTCGAATGCATTTGTAGGGTTAACGCGAACAATTTTGGCTGTGGTCATTGTGTGTAACAGTTTTAATTATAACTTAGTAAACTAATTAACGTAGACGTCTTCAGGGAGTTGTTATCGATTTTCTGTTTAGATCTCATAGTTACACATTAACATATTGTCCCACGGCTGGGAAATTGATATAGATTATTCCACAGGATTGTTTTATTACATGTTTTGCGAGATGTAATACCTACCTATTATAACCTATAGTAAAGACAAGACGCAGCAAAAAAAAATGACGGAATTGAGAGCGTTAATATCCTATTCTAATTACTTTTACTATTTGTCTATACATATGATATAATAAAGGTGAAGAGTTTGTTTGTTTGAACGCGTTAATCTCTGGAACTGCCAGTCCGATTCGGATTTTTATTTTGTATATTGTAGCCACATTCAGGAGCTCATGGCTAAATAATATCAGCCGTACGGGTTGACCTTCAAGGTTAAGCAACGCTTGCCGAGGTTGGTCTGTGGATGGGTGACCATCTTAACATACCGAGACTCCTCCGTGCCTCGGAAAGCACGTTAAGCCGTTGGTTCCGGCTGTCATTTGTAGATCTTTGGCAGTCGTTACGGATAGTCAGAAGCCAGATAATCTGATACCAGTCTTGCTAAGGAGTACCGTGTTACCCAGTTAATGGGTTGTGGAGGTCTGGTAGGCAGCCGCTCCACGTAAAATACTGGTATTCAGCTGAATCCGGTTTGACTGAAAGCCGACCTCAATATAGTTGGGAAAAGGCTAGGCAGATGATAATGAAGCCACATTCATGAGGAAGGCTATACGGGACCGGGAAAAAATATACGCATATGCGCATATGCGCGTACAAAGTCGCGAGCAAAAGATAGATTAAAGTCTGTAATAGAGAGAAAGAAAGAAAAAAAAAAATGTTTATTTGGGACTCGCACAAGACAAAAAAAGTATAGTAATTTAAAAACTACCAGTACTTATATAATAATTATAACGCAAACAACATGAAATTAATTTGTGCAAGGCCAAAAAGGTCCGTATACGCTGCGAAATAAAAAATAAAAAAAATATCACAGCGCTGGTATTCTGATAGCACATAGGCATGCATATAGGCATTTTTTATATCCCGGGAATATGTTCCGACAGTCGGAAGATAGTATTTATTAATGCGGAAGGATGTTTTTTTGTTTGTTACGCTTTCACGGCCAACAAACACGAATACAGCACCATTTATTTCTGCTCTTTATTTCTGTGCAGTGAAATTTTTTGCTCTATCTTTCAATAATGTCCAAGATATATTAGAAAAAGTCACTGCAGCCCCAGGGTACTTATGCAGTGCCAATACCATTATGATTCCGCTGAGAAAGAGAGAGGGAGCTATAAGGGACGAATAGCACTTTCCAACAGGGGTAGGATGGCAATGACAGTATAGAAGTATGCGGAACAGAGACTAAAGTCCCGCAAACCTCCACTGAAAAGGGAGGATCCTCCGAACAGACGGTTGTTGTCTGGTGGGCAACTGCCCAATAGTTGAAATTCGGACTGTTGTATACGTTCAAATCGCACGGAGATTTTTGCTTGTATTTCGTTGGTAGTTCGTCGCTGACAGGATAGATGGCGTTGCGGTTCTTGTCGCTGCCGTATAAATTTCGCTTCTTCGTTTTTTATGTGGCGGCTTTAATGCCGCTACAACACGTTTCAGTAGGAGCCTGTAGTCGTCAGGTTTTAAATCGCACCCTGCCTTACATAAAGAGAAAATTCAAATAATCTGTCAGAAAACAACATCCAAGTAAATAAGTATGTTCTTTCAAAGTTCAATACTTACCAATAAACCAATCTACAAATTACTCAAAAATAAAAACAGAAACTTCGAAATACTCAGACTATTGGTGGCGACTGATATCATTTTAATTGGTACCTACCTATTCCGAGCAGCTGGTACCGTGGTGTGTAATTTGAGCACCATTAGTACCGTGATGGCTTTATTACTTACTATGTTTTATTTATTAATAGCTTCACTAGTACCGGTTATTTTGATATACGATTCAATTCATTAGCCGTGGGTTTATTTGTCTGTTTTTAGTTTAAAAGGGGTTGTGGTCTTCAAGGGCTTACCATTGAAACTTTATTTTCTAATTTTCGTTAGGACGCGAAGGATTGACTGTGGGAACGTTGATATCTATGTCTTGAAATGGGGTATTGGTGACATGACGAGTATTATTGAAGACGAAGAAGTGTTACGGCGACCACACCACCGACCATTCTGGACGAGGGTCACTTAGCAATGATTAAACTATTATCCAATATCACCTTTTCAACACCTAGACCTTTTTTGTTCTGAGTACTTGGTATCCCAGATCTAAGAGACTTGATATACAATGCGGGCAGGGCGCGCGGCTAGGGCGCTGACAAGACAAAATATATGGCGTTAAAGGAACGAAATATACATAGAGTCGCGGGCGCGCGGACAGACGCCGAACATTTTCGTCACAGCGTCATGGCCGCGCGCCCGCCTCGTTCGCGGCGCGCTTTGCATCAAGTCCCTAAGTACCACAAAATTATCTTTTTATCTCCTAACTCAGTCAGAAAATAAAACATACGATTACCCTTCATCCGCAACGATATAAAACGTGTATACGAGTAGGTGTTTTATTATTCCACCATCATTCTCCTCAACATGGCAATGCACTTTTCAGATAAAACTGAGACGCTATGGCCAATAAAAACTGTCGAATCGATTGAGCCGTCAATACGTAATGCTATTGTTTATTGTTTTCAGAAACGTAAAGTATACGACCTTAAAAATAGGTTCGGTAAGGGGTTGTCAGACGATCGAGGAAAACGCTGCGACTAATCGTTGCTTCAGAAGAGACGCATGGATGTGTTCGTATGTTTAGTATACTTAGGGCTGTAAGCCACATTACCATACCAATTCGATTATATTCTTTAGTACGTCTGCGATAGACTACAAGAGTTTTTGAGTTGACAGTCACAATTACGATGGTATGCATTGATTTGAAAAGTTTGAGAGCTTACGTTTATTTCATCTCTGTTACCCTCTACGTTCGTGCCGCAACAGGAGAAGGTTAGTCAAAGTATTATTTTATAAAAAAAATATGATCCACCTTTGTTTTCTTTGTTGCTTTGAAACGTTTGCCATTTTTCTGGAATTTGACTCGTCGCTGCACCTTATGATTCGTCTGAAGATCACTTTATACTGCGGTGTTTCAGAAATTGTCTCGCGTTTATGAAAGGTCTCAAACTGTCATTGAATTTACAGCTGCATCAAATGGGATACCTATTTTTGATAGTTTCGGAAGAATGCATTTCGAATTATTTATTTGTTTCCAGAAGATCGACTACCTATCGTCAAGGTAAAATAAAAGTCGAAAATATGGAACCAATCTTCAACTACTATTTGGATGAGTTTGGCTGAACATTTTCTTTAATATTTTATCATCTATACCTATTTACTAGTTTGAATCAGTTATCATGAAACAAAATATTTTTTCCCATTATTTCAGGTTGCTAATATTAGTACATAGTAACAATTGTTATCATTAACTAGCTCCCACCCGCGTCGATGTCGAAAATTATTCCAAGGGCACATACCCGGGATAAAAAGACTATAATCTACCTCTGTGCCAAATTTCATCAAGATCTGTTCAGCCGTTCTGACGTGATTGAATAACAAACATCATAACAACAAACTTTTGTAAATATAATATTAGTATAGAGGATAGATCGATTAGATTGGTTAGATTTGGAGATAGATTTTAGGTACTGTTTTGTTGGTTTCCAGTTTTTAAATAATCCAAGTAGCAAACAAAATAAAATGTATTCCCATTTTGACAAAACCTCACAAAGGGCACAATATTTAAAAAAGAGTATCCGTTTACAAAAACACTAAGTAAATTAATTCCACCATCTAAACGCCAAAATTAAAAAAAAACAAGCACCTTAATTATTCAAAATGGGACAACCAACCCTGCAATGCTTATGCAAAATAGAAACAGCTAAACAAAAATGAGAGACAATATTTATACCTCTCACGTGCCATTGAACACAAAAAACGGTACCGCAAATGTATGCAAATTCTGTACGTTTTAGCAAATACTGTATATTTGCATAAACGCTCAATATTAGATGGTTCATACGCGTATTAATAACGATTATGAACGTCATTTTTAAAATGCCGGGGTGCAAATGACCGGTCATTTTCTCCGTCATCTTTTGAAGGGTTGACGATTTTTCACGTTTCCAATAATGACGGGTACTGCGTTGAATAAAATTATTCATAGGTGCATAAATTAATATTGTCCGGTCATTAAAAGTAATGAAAAACGTCCACGTATTTGCACCCACATGAAAATTAATCTTAATGCTTACTGAATAATTATTCATTCAGTCGGTGTTTGCAATCTATCAAAGTAGATAGTAATTGATGGTTATCGCCGTAGTTTTCTGTGAGACTGACTCAAACATTGTTTTTTAAGGTCATATGTAAACTGAATTATGTTAATTCAATCCTATCTGATATGAAATGTGCAAATTGTTTAGTTGTTCAGCATCAATCTACAATAATGTAACGCATAATGTGCATACCTGTTAGAAATTGGTACACTGGTCTATCAGTTTATTTGATGTATCTCATCCTTGTACACGTGTATTCAATTGTTGGTGAGCCAAATAAATAAAATAAAATATGTGGAACGATTTTAACTTAAGATTATTATACTTAACTTAAGAGTATTCTAAATATTCTATTCTGAAATCGTGAAATAGTAATATCACCGGCCTAATTCCAGCCCACAACCACCAGCTTAGTCCATTTCTGCATAATTTACAGGAGGAAGAAAAACGGAATTTATTCACTTCATTTTAACAATCATCATTCTTAAAAAAATTAATCCCGTTGGTTCCTACAGGATTTAGCAGTATTTCTTAATGAAGATTTCCTATTGTTCAGAAAGCAGGTTCTCGAGCATGGCATCTCTAAAGTTTTTAGGTTGGCAAAGTCGTTATAGCTTTATCATAAGGTAGATAATCGTCTGAACCTGTTGGCAGACTTCAAAAAGTCAACTTGGCCAAAAAAATTACTAGCTGGTTAACAAATTATGCCGACGATATGTTAATATTACTACTTCACTGAAACGAAAACAAATACACACCAACCACCACCAACACCACACACACCAACACCAACTTCTTTAACTATGTGACAAAACAATCAGTTACCTATCCTTACTAATCCATAAAAATCTGATCTTATTTTTAAGGATGGGAAGTTCAAGACATCAATTAACTTCTTCCGCTCCGCCCAGAGCGGAAGGAGTTAATTGGCGTGTCAGACTCTTACTGACTAAAACCCATCCGTGTTCCTCCTAATGCCCTTTGCGTTCCAGGGCCGCAGTGACTCTTTCGTTCTTAGAGAAGTTTTTTTCCCTAATCCTTTACAAGTAACAACGCTACCTTCGCCAATTATATTATTTCTCCCGTAATCTGAAAAGCCTGGCAATCAAAACAAAACATACTAATCTTTCCGTGACACACAATATCGTAAACAATTAAGCGGAGTGCAGCTACTAACATTATTGTTAAGCCTATTAGTGATACAGACATCTTTTGTCTTCTTCTGGGTGTGGTGCAAGTTGGAAGCGGATGAAGAGATAATGAATTTTGCAAATCATGTTCATATTAATTCTGAGTCCAATAATTAATTTATACGGAATTTCACATATTTTGCAGGAATTGAATAATAATAATAATCATTTTTATTTGTGTAACATAGGTAGTGAATACAGTTCTTAAATTAAAGTTATTAGGTCGCTATGTTATGTCAAGAAGCGTACAAATATGGTTGCATGCGAATTAATCATGCGTGAGGTAAACACAAATTATTTGGTAGGTATATATGTCAAAATTAATACAATTAAATAAAAATGTCAAACTTAATTACATTTAAAAATTGGTAGGGATGTCAAAATTAATTAATACCAAAATACTAATGTATCAAATGCGAAAATAATTCAGCCTGTTAGCAATTTTTTCACGTATTAACGAATTTTAATGCATGTTGGCACACGGGTAGACAATACCCTGGAATAGGACGTCAGCCAGCCCAACTCCCACCTTGCTGCCTGTAACGGTGTAAATATCAAATATCGAGCTTTCGAAAGACATTGTCTTTGTCTCACAGTTTCGTTCAGTAGAATGCTGAGTAGGTCTCTACCATCCATACGTAACCAAGATGATGCTCTACTAAGACAATTTTTTTCTAAATCTTCTTGCTGAGTCCGCGTGATAGCCAGGTATTGTAACTTAGTTTTCTTTGCTTTTCAGTTTAGGTAAGTAAAATAACTACTTTAAGATAGTTAGGTAACATTCTGGGATAATAGGGTATTTGACTAAAACATCTAATTAGTCCGTCAGATAGACTTCTAAAAATACTGGACACGTATTCTTTCTTTTTACACGTAAACAAAAAATTAAGACAACCCGTGTGACGTCACTTACCAATACACTTTTTCTGAAAAGTGACGTTACAAGCCCCCACTCCTTTTCAAATCTTTGATGCGTTTTATCTTCGTAATTTATTATTGATTTGACAAAGTAAAAAATACGTATCCAATATTTTTCCATAATCTAAGTGATGAACTAAAGCGAATTATATATTTTTAACCCAGGCAACATCCCTACTCTGATATATCTGTCAAAAAAAAACTATTTTTGGGGAGACACGAAAGTTATGCAAACTTTACAAAAAAAACAACAACGCCTGTGGCGATGTTTATAATACCAACTACATCAGCTTTTGAGGACGTTCAACGCCACACAAATCCTACATCACGCAAGCAAAGTGTACAGTGATCTCAGCGTTCATTCGTTCTTCACTTGTACCACGCGCCACCTTACCAACATTGACGACTATTTATCAACGTCTCGTCTGCCGCCGACCATCCGATTACTCCGTGACATTCTCATTCCATCCCCCTCTTGTTTCTTCAGATTTCCTTATAATTCGCCTTTTGATTCCTTCTCTTTATTAATCTTCAATGTCATTAATTAAAATCAATTCGGATTATTTATGGGCGTGTTGAGAAAACGTTTTTATTAATTTTCTTCTCGAGATTTTGAATAGATTGGCGTGTCAGGAGGTTTTTCTTTGGTAATTAATTAAGGAGTTAGGATAGCCTTGCTGATGGCTATTTCGTTGGATAATTAAAAGAGAGTTGTACTTTTGTTGATCTTTTCTAACATTTGATCAACGTCATGTTTGCCTTTGTAACATGACGTTTCAGCTTCTGTTAGTTGCTAATTTGACAGTTGGTTAAAGGTAGATACGTTATTGAAACCGGCCGTTATTAAGTTGTAATCTAAAAAGCTGTCGTATTATATTTGTAACTAGCATTTGTCCGCAGTTAGCTCGCGTTAATATATATTTTCGTAAAACTTATAACCGTTTCCAGGGTCCCATCTTTGTACCAAAATTTATCCAAATCGATTCAGGCGGGAAAGTGTATCAAACAGACAGACTAACTTTCGCATTTATAATATTAAAGTTAAGGCTAAGGTATGTTTTGTATGGTGTCGGACGTAAAAGAATAGCCCCATCCCATAACTTCCCGTGGTTGTCGTAAGAGGCGACTAACGGACTCACCAGAGAATGGGCAGCAGCATTCTCATCGCAACAGCTACACTGCGATCGCCAACCCGCCTGCCAAGCGTAGCGATTATGGCAACCCCCCCCCCCATTTGGGGGAGGCCTATGTCCAGCAGTGGCTGATATGATGATGATGATCTACTACTACATCAATTCGTAAGCTGAAAAGATAACAGTACCGGGTGCAAGAGACGACTGGACCCCCTAAGTATTTTACTCGTAAATGTTTTGAAAGGACTAATGATTTTGATTTTGGTTTATTGTGTCAAAACCGAGTCGCCTTCTCAACTTCACCAACATTGCAATAACCAAAGAATACAAAAAAAAAACACAAAATATACCAAGTAAGTACAAGCAACCCGCTAACAAGGCGTTACATTTTTAACACTCCCCCGCCCACTCTTAACCCTTCCGTGTTCACGGCTCAGCGTTACGCTACTGACCTATTAAGGGTCTCAGGGACCCCAAACACTTGACAGTTTTTTTTCAATTATTCAAAGTACTCTTGCAGCGTGTCTTGGGGGGAAATGGGGTGGCAAACTAAGTGTCGTAGTGTTGGGTAGCTGTGTAGGGTTAAATGTGTGTTAAACTCGAAGCAGATTTATTTAATGACCCTAAGGTGAAGTTTAAATCAAGAATCTTGGCCTCTCTGCAAACCAATGAAATGTAGTCGAAATTTCTCTTCACTCTCATTTACTCTGCTTTTATTTTTTATTCTTCTTTTGTCTTAATTGATTGTACTCCTAGGACTTAAGTTAGCAACTAAGCGGTAATCTGGCGACTTTGCTGTTAATGTTGTGTTTACCTGTAATTGGCATAATTATATGTCACCGGAACATGGCAAACTCCGTAAGATTATAAAATAACTTGAGAGATTATAAACTCTCGATAAATTGTCAACTGAACATTTGGAATACTTTTTTACTCATCAAAATTTGATAATCTGTAATATATCCGTGTCGGTTCGAGAAATTGTAGACTGAATTGACTAGGGTCAATTAGGGTTTCCTAACGATCTTTGTGATTGCTAACCCGCCTGCCAAGCATGGCGATTATGGCAAATCCCCCCCCCCCCATTTGGGGAGGCCTATGTCCAGAGGGGTTACTCTCTAAGCTCGAAGTCTGTAGTTTCGGGCTTAGTTGCGGGCGTATTCTAGTCCGTGTCACCTAATCACTAAGAATTAATGACAACACGATTTTACAGTTACTGTCAAATCGTGTTGTCATTCATTCTTAGTTCGGGATCGGAACTAATCGTAAATCCGTAGGTGATGTGGGGTAGAATACGCCCGCAACTAAGCCCGAAACTACGGACTACGGGTTTGGAGAGTAGCCCCCATGCAGTGGACGTCTTTCGGCTGATATGATGTTCATGAACGCCGTTTTCAGTAGCCGAAAATCAGTTGTGTGTTAGGAACATTATAACCCAGTTGTGGGATATCACAGGCTGTCCTCTGCTGTCTTTTTCGGTAGAATTTAAGTTTGTAATCTTCGTCTTGTTCAGCCACAATTAAACTCAAACTCAAACTCAAAACTCAAATAATTTATTTCAATTAAATAATTTACAGGCACTTTTGAATTGTCAAAGTCGGTCAGTCAAAGATTCATTTTATTTTACTATGTTATGGTTACATCATTCTTGTTGAAATTATACATCATCATCTGCCTAGCCTTTTCCCACCTATATTGGTGTCGGCTACCAATCAAACCGGATTCGGCTTAACACCAATATTTTACGTGGAGCGGCTGCCTACCAGACCTCCACAACCCATTAACTGGGTGACACGGTAGTTCTTGGCAAGACTGGAGTCAGATTTACTGGTCTTGTTGAAGTTATACATACCTAGATACATATGTATATGTGAAAACGATGTAGAAAGAAATGCACGATATTATTCAACTTGTCACCTATGCTAAATATTCGTTCAGCTATTAGTGTGACGCACTGGACACACCAATAGCTCAAAGAATATTTAGCAAAGGTAGCGTAAAAGTCACCATGTTATACCACCAGTCTTGATTGACTAGTAGAGAATGCCTAAGGCATTAAGTCTATATCTTATAAAAAGGTATGCGGAACAGTGAGTACAGTCTCGCAAACTCCATTTAAAAGGGAAGATCGTCCGACCAGACGGTTGTTGTGTCTGGTGGGCAACTGCCCGATAGTTGATATTCGGACTGTTGTATCTGTTCAAATCGCGCGGAGAACTTTGCTTGCTCTATGCAGGATTTCGTTGTTAGTTCGTCGCTGATAACAAAAATAACCGCAACTCCATCTATCCTAGATGGAGTTGCGGTTATTTTTGTTGCCGTACATATTTCGCTTCTTAGTTTTTTATGTGGTGGTATTGATGCCGCTACTATTGTACCTTTGTGCATGAAGTTTCAATAAATAAGTAAAACTCTGTAGGGACAAATCTTGCATATGCCTATTCCGTGTAGATCATATAGTAATCTATATCCAGTTTAACAGGGTTCCAGTGCAAAACCCACACACTGTACAAACACAGGCACTTAAAGGAAAACTTCTATCAAACTAATTAACATAAAACGAGCTTACACCACTTCAACAACGATGACGTCACAACACCCACTCCAGATCTTTCCTAGTGCTATTCCGTTCTATCGCTGCAGGTTCCATTCCATATATTACATTGCGCAGTGTGCGCCTTAGATCTTAGTCCTTTGTTATAGCTGGCCTTGCTTGAATGTCAAGGATTGTGTTAGGGTTTATACTGAATCGGTAGATTTTTATTAGAGTCTTTAAGTTTTTGCGCATTTAGTATTGGATAAAATGTTATTGGATCAAATGTTTCAAACAAAGAAAGAAAAATTTAGATCGGCATAATTACTACAAGAAGCCATTAATTAAAGATATTAAAAAAGCACTACTTGCCCCAATGGTTTCAACTCAACATAATGTCAAATGGTAACACTTGCTTTATGGCATATTGTCCGGTTACCTTAAGTTTTACTTTAAACCAACTGGCCCATTTCAGGTGGTTCTAAAACTAAAATTTTATTTATTGGCCGATAATTTACTGAAATAAGCATTTAATTAAGAGGACTTTACTAAATGCTTATCCTTTTTCATAGGTACAGTAACTCCATTGTTATTGCAGAAAAAAACCAAAACAAAATATAATGTTAAAACGCAAGCATAAAATGTAAGCGTAAAACTAAAATGATAATTCAGCTTTCACTCATTTTTCCACAATTTTGACGAGCATCATTTTCAGTAAATATCATCCCAAATAGAAAAATAGTCGAGTTAGAAACCCACTCTACTCGTTTCAATGTGAATGCCAAGGTCTAGGTCAATCTCTACAAGATCCAGATATTCATACTGAAACATCTGAAGGTCGTCCTTTGTTAGAAAATATTGAAACAGGTCTGAGAGGAAATGGAGAATGTATTGAACATTATCTTAAAGTTATTGCGCTGTTGGTACACTGTGAATGTCAAGGTCGGTTACGCATCATTTTGCTTGTTAGATGTTAGTGAAGTTATTTTGTGTGGGATACCGGAAATTTGATGTGGGGTTTTCAGTAAATCGGATGTATAAAAGTATTGATACTTTATCCTGTTTATAGTAATAAGAGAGCAGAGATATAACTTTCAAGGAGCTCGTAGACTAATAATAAGAGCTACACGGGCTGATCATCATCGGGCTACAGCAAGAAATAAAAGGTTAAGCAAGGATTGTCAAGGTCGGCCCGCGGATGGTTAAAAACATATTGAGACTCCTCGTTGCCTCGGAAAGCTCGCAAAGCCGTTGGTATCGGCTGTAATTTGTAGATCTTAGGAAGCCGTTACGGGTTGTATGAAGCCAGAAAATTTGATGTCAGACATCCTAAGGTGTTTCATGTTCCCAGTTATTGAGTTATGTAGATCAGACAGGAATTCGGACCATGTTAATAGTGATAAGACTGAATTGTATAGTAGAGTGATAAGGACCATTCTACTACACAATTCAGTCTTATCAGCGTTGTCTTTTAGTACGTCATCAGCATTCAGAAATGGTTTTACCTATTGTTTTTATACGTCTGATGCAAAATAAAACAGGCAATTACCAAACAAATTACTTTCATTAGACCTCAAAAACCTTTTCCCAAAAAAAAATGCAAACCGCTTTGCGGGAAACGTTCCCAAATGACAAAATTAAAGTCAACCTCCCACAAAAGAGTTGCGTTTAAAAAAAGAACGAGAAAAAACATGGCCGGCATTGTCACGTGACACATTACTTCACATTTTTCCCGCCAACCCGTTGGTACATTTGTGGAATTAGTGCGAGACCCTCGAACAAATGGAATGCGTCCGGCCCACAACGGTGCAGACGGCCTAATGTTCGTCCATCAGGCCTCTAAATGGCACACGTCATTTACCAATTACATCCCCCAATCATTCGTCTACATCCCTCTGTTCATCATCCACTACTGTCTCTATTTTATTATTTGCAATTGTATCCTTTGCAGGCGCAGTGATGTATGCTTAAACTAAAATTGGACCAAAATTTTGTTGATTTCGTGGTACTGATGTTGTGTCCAGAAATTATGGTTCGAATCCATCTCAAGCCTCAATGACGTCATTCGGCATCGCAATGACAGGGTGGCGAAAGGCATGCAATAGGATTTGTCTATACAGGGTGTATGTGGCGGTGTTTTGATGAAATTGCAGTGCACCCTGTGTAATGTGGAGTTATTTGACTATTGATTAGGCAATGTCTGCATGTGGGGTGTGCGCATTATTGCAGTCTGAGTACTTTCTGTCATTTGTTGGGCGTAATTTGGTTAGATGGATCTGGATGGAATGTTATGGGAATGGTAGACCAAAATGATCCAATCATACAGATACAGAGGCACTAGATATTTCAAAACGTGGACAATCCCACAAAGTTTTGAATTACATGCCAAATGACAACCAATCGAAATGGATTCTTAAAAATCTACTTAAAATACACAACACTATAATCGATGCTTGAGTTATTGGCGATAGTATAAAATTCTTTCTAATTATAAATTCAAGAATAGCTAATTCGATTTGATTTTTACTAAAATCGAAATGGGACTTGAAAAAAACAGAATTATTGATTAGAGATCATTTGGTTAAGGTAACAATTGAGGCTAGCACATACCAAGGGCTGGCAAAAAAAGCTAAGAACTCTCTGCATGCGTCTGTGTTTCCGAACGCATACAACCTCTCAAAATTAAAGTGAACCGGCTTCTTCTGGGTAAGCTCGCTCCATCGTCGACTTTGTCTCTGTCATCTATGACCTAGACTAGAGTCAAGAGCAAACCCATATTAAATAAAATAAAAAAAGACATGAATCACCTAATGATATATCCGGACGTTAACACGTACCAGTGTACAGCACAGCATTTACCCCTAATACTCTAACACGCCATAATCCGTGCACACATTTGCGATGACCTAGTTATTCCCCATTTTTCTGTAATTACTCACCGCTCTTTGTCGACATCCCCTGTAGGGTTCGTGTTGTTTGGCTCGACTACTGTGACTAAGGTGTTGGGACTTCATGGTTTTGTCACGAAATTAAATAATTTTGTAGGTTTTTTTCTTTGTTGATATCATCTAAATATATGATAGCCTATGGTGTAGTTAAGATTAGTCAGTCAACGAAATTGGTTGTGTCACTTACAGGTATACTATCCAAAGCGTGCTGAGTGTATTTTCCGAAAACTTCAATGTTTATTGTATTAAAAATGTATCATACACGTCTTTCTTATGAAGTAAGTATAAATAAATAAAAATAAAAATGTCTTTATTGTCCCAGATAAAACATTCATCTTAGGATAATCTAACATATGCATCGTATATTAATGTATTGCACAAAAGGTACTGCTAGTGATTCCCAAGCTATGCTTGCTTAAGCTTGTATTTTGGGAAACAGTGTTCAGCCGCAGGAAGTATCACACAGTAAAATACGAATACATTGGTTTGAATGTCGCTGCAGTAGACTAACAATATTTTTAGGATAACTTTCGGTTATTCTTATTCTGTAATCAATGTTTTTATTTTATTTAAGTTTAACAAATGTGTGTGGGTGTGTGTGTAAGTGTAGTATGTATCCTTACTTCTATCTCTGTCTGTTACCTCTTCACATTGTAACTTTTGAACGGATTTGTATGCAACTTGGCTCACAGGTAGACCATGTCTTGGAATGAGGCATAGGATGCTTTTCATACAACATGTTCTCTTGCGATAGCTTGAATTTCACGCGGGTGGAGACGTATTACAGAAGCTGATATTACCATAGTTTTATTATGATCTTGTCACCAATTTGCTTTATCCATATTCCAAAGTAGTATTCTTATCAAGTCTTATTTCATTTCGTGACTCAACAATCACAGTTTCTTGAACTACTTTAGACACTTTACCCAAGTCCACACTGCCAGCATCATCAAATACAAAATAATACTCAAGTCTCTATGGATCATCGTCGTCACCTCCATATAGTTTATGTACTACATACCTGGTACCCTACTCTTTGAAATTATAATGCTAGGGGAGCAAGCAGTATGAAAATCATCACGCTTTTATCAAGGGAAGTGGTGGAGCAGCGGTAGGTATGGGTATGTGATGTGGGGAAGATGATTGATGGTACTGTATGGCAAGCTACTGCTCAAGTTTTGATGTCATGTGAGGTTAAATGTAGAGATCTTTGTCTTTGGTTTTTCAGCTGTTAACTTAGCTACAGTCAGGTTTGGTATACCTAACAAATATATACTAGAAATGGTGTAAGTTAATACTAGTTGCAGAAAAGGACATTCCAGTCATGATTCTGAACGGAACGATCTTATGGCATTACTGTCAAATGCAAATAGCAGAAAATTGCAAGACCAGCCAGTATTTTCTGTTAAAATGTCACCGTGAAACCTTACGTGCAAAGAGCGTGAAGAGAACTATCACTTCAGGCGACGAATAAATTGACTGCTCACTTCACTTAAGTGTTGACGGTAAACTGACTACAGCCAGCCGATTCCGTAAGCATATTAAAGTGAAGGCTTGGGTGAAGTGCTCACAATGTGAGCTATCAATCCATTTAATCAAGATAGAATGAGAGCCAACTTCGTGATTACGTGATGTCTTGATTATGTGGATGTGAGTGAAGTGATCACTTCACCAAAGTCTTCACTGCGACATGTTTCCAGGATCTATATTTAGGTAACGCTTAGTCAGCCTATAATTTCCCCATTGCACACATATATACTTCTTCTTGCTACCTATATTAACGAATGCAAAATCAAACACTGTTAAATTTTCTCATAAAAATATTAAATACTTTCCACCAATTAACACCACCAAAGCATGCAAAATAATGACCCCTTTGACCACTGTATACAACGTTTCTTTTTGTTCCATTCAATGCTCTGAAACCCCGCGGCGTTCATAAAGCCACAGAATAATCCATCAGTACAAAATAACAGGAAGCCTAACTTAATAAACACTCAATCATATGGCTACCGTGATCATAAAACACACTAGAAGAGTTGCAAAAAATTCGAAGGATGACTTTTTGCGATTCACAAAACTAAAATGGGAGTGGATGGAACTCACGATAACTTGCTTGCCATCGGCGCCAAAACCTTTGCACTCCATACAGCATTCGATGGTCGTTATATCATGGCTGTTGATATCCAATTATTTGAGGTCCAAACAGTTAAAAACTTTAAAGACATCTCATTCGCACAAAATGCTTTCATCGTGCCTACAGCTAAGGAGTGGAATTCCCTGCTGAAGTCTGTTTCTACTGACAGTTATAACCTGGAGGTCGTTATGTCTAGAGTGGATTGGTAAGAGTGCTCCAAAGTCGACCATATCATCATGTTGCTGAGGAGTTTGTTGCGTCACTTCTTTTTCCTACTAAAATACTGACAACGCAGGCATTTTTTTGCTGACCTGAAATTGCAGCATGTAAAAAATATTTTACAAGCTGTACTTTCAGGTCAGCAATCAGAATTTGCATTTAAAACTAATTTTTGATTTGATTTCTAAATCATCATGCCCACACCTACATCCTAACCTAGCCTTTTTCTAACTATATTGGGTTCGGTTTCCAGACAAACCGGATTCAGCTAAATTCCAGTATTTTACGTGGAGCAGCTACCTGCCAGACCTCCACAACCTACATATAAACTGGGTGACACGGTACTTCTAGCCAAGACAGGAGTAGATTTTCTGGCGTCTGACAGTCAGTAATGACTGCCATAGATTTACAATTGACATTCGGGATCAAAGGCTTAACGTGCTTTCCGATTCACAGAGGAGTCTCGGTAAATTGAGATGGTCACCCATCCACAGACTGACCTTGGTGAGCGTTGCCTAACTTTGAAGATCGACCAGTGCAGCTGTTATTATTTAGCCATGAGCTCCTGATTTGATTTATAAATAATAATAATAAAAAAATGTGACTCATCCAGTAATGTATAAACTCTATGAAACATATTCCAACCGAATGAATAAGCCATCACATCCTTTGATCTAACATTTGGCTCATCGAAAACTCCAAAGGCTGATCGCTGCCGCTTTATCGCGATAAGTGTTTAATTGAGCTTGTGTTAAACAGAATATTGAAAGCTTTGATATCGGTCTGCGTGTGTTGATTCACTTGTCAAGTCATTGAAAGCGGTATACATTTTCGACGAGGCAAAATGCATCAGGACAATTTACAAATATTACAACTTATATGTATACCTACATTGTCAGCAAATAAATTATTTCTTTCTTTCTTTCGAGGCATGCGGAGTTGGTACAGTTTTTACAGATTAAGTGATTTAAGTTTTATGATTAAAATCATAAGTTTTTTGATTAAGATATATGAGAAAAAATATTATTGGGATCTTTATCAATGCAAATAGCACCCAAAACAATGATTGTTAGAATTTTTGTGTGTTTGTCCGTGCGTTTGTGCAAGCTAATCTCAGAAACAGCTTATCCGATTTAGATGTGGTTCTGTTACATTGTGGTAAGCTTCACTTAACATTTAGTGTCAATTGGTCAATTAAAAGTTATGCCAATATAAAGAATCACGTCGAACATTTATTAAACTATTTATATCTATCTATTATTTATCTGTTCAGTAGCGTTGACTGAAATTAAACTTCATAATCTTAAAATAAATATGTCTGCCCCAAGTAACTATTCCACGCGGACGAAGTCGCGGGCAAAACCTAGTAAGATGTAAAATAATTCCACATAAAGTAAATTTTCCAATTTCACTTTCCAAGTTATTGAAACCGATGTACATTTTGACGGGGCATGATTAACGAAGGAACTTTTTGGTTAAGTCATATTTACTGTTTAAATTAATCCTCATCGTTTTATCATTTTTTCTGAGATTTTCTTGGTCAATATTTCCAGAAGTTGCTAAATAAGCCATTATTAACAAAATTACTGCTGACTTCAAAAATCGACTGTAAACGAGAGGTGACAACCGGAACAGGTGTAGCAACCGGATGGAATGAAATTCCTTTTGCTATATTGTGAAGAGGATATCCTTGGCTCCAAGTCTCTGGCAGACAACGAAGCCCTATGGAAGCGTCTGGCGAAAAGTAAAAGAGAATTTGAAATAGGAATATAAAAATATGTTTTGTTTTCTTATGGGACTCCGGTACCAACGTTCTTTGAAGGCAGACGCCAAATATATTTTAAAGTTTAAATCTCAAATATAGTTTTATTTGATAATAATATCATAAGTAGCACTAGCGTGAGTCAGTGTTACAATATTATTTTCTCTTGAATTTTTTTCGCTATAAATATATTGAGTAAGTAGGCTACTATTTTAGTTAAATCTATGATTTGATGCCACCGAACACATCAGACTACTTAAAAAGTGGTATTTTGCATTCCTTTTGGTTGATCACTGTGGCTTTATCGCATTAACTTGTTATTTGAGCGTGTGTTAAACAGAATATCGGAGCTATGATGTTGGTTTGCGTGTGTTGATTCACTTCCGAAGTATTACTGTTTTAATTGGATGCGGTGTGCATTTTGAGGGGATGTATGTGAAGTTTGGCGTGGTTTGATACTCATAATTTACTGATCATTTGAATGATACATTTCAGCTATAACTTTGTGATAATTTTTAGGGTTCCGTACCCAAAGGGTAGAACTACAAGGTAAAAAAGAGAAAAGAAAAAAACTTTTTTACAAAAAATACAACCGACTTCCAAATAAAAACACTACAAAGTCGGTGTCAAAAACGAAGAAACAAAACTAAAACACCGACTTCCGAAATTAAAGTAGACTTGAATTAAAAAAATACAACCGACTTCCAAATAAAAACACTATGTTTTATTTGGAAGTCGGTTGTATTTTTTGATAGTAAGAAAGTTTTTATAAATATGATAGAGGAAGAAGTTATCTTATCATTGAGTTTATCTTACCTTTCAAGCTTCAACGTCAAATTATAAAGTTCAAAATTAACTATCAATAGCAAAGAAACCCAATCAAAGTTTAATTTTAAACCGTATTATATTGACGTGTCGTAAGGGGGTGACGCTGTCGGCTAGCGCGGCGCAATTTGCGAGTTTGATTGATGCCCGTTTTGGGCATTACGGGAATACAGTGAGGAATGAATCGTATGGAGCGCCACATGGATATGTGAGGAATTTTCATGGCAGGTTAGCAATGAATTCTTGTGTTCTATCTATTTACTCCAAATATGTATATCGATGGCTGTGTTGATTTATTTTACTGCTACACATATCTACTTGTTTTTTTTGTACAATAAATTATTTTGTATAAATTATTAAAACGCCAAGTTTCTGACAAGCGAATATTAATTACCATAATTTACTGTTAGATGGTCAAACTAGTTTAAAAATATATATATATTTGATTTTTTACTAATATTTCAGTCAGTCGATCTGATGATGTTTGTCTCTTACTTCAATTTTCAGATACGTGTATTGGTAACAAAAAACACGACAGAATTGCCAAAAAAAAAACACAAAATTTTCATATTTTCGAGACAGGTGCTGTTTAACAGAAAACTGAACAAATGTTCGGATTGTCGACTGTCGGTCTGATTTTTGAAATAGCTGGTGCTAGCTAGGTTTTTTACGCCATATATATATGGTAGAAAATACATGGTAAAAAAAGAAAAGAAGCGCGTGGCTAAATAATAACAACCGCACGGGTCGATCTTCAAGGTTAAGCAATGCTTGCCGAGGTCGGTCTATGGATGGGTGACCATCTTAACATTTCGAGATTCCTCCATGCTTCGGAAAGCAACTTAAGCCGTTGGTCCCGGCTGCCATTTGTAGATCTTTGGCAGTCGTTACGGATTGTCAGAAGCCAGAAAATCTGACACCAGTCTTGCCGGTAGGCAGCCGCTCCACGTAAAACACTGGTATTCAGCGGAATCCGGTTTGACTGGGAGACGACCCCAATATGGTTGGGAGAAGGCTAGGCAGATGATGATGTACGGTAGAAAATGCATAAGATATAAAATCCGCCTTTGTACAGTATTTTTAACTGTGTACAAAGTTTTAATAAATAAAGTAACCAAAATTATTTCCGAACATTGTGCTATCCATATTATTTCCTACATCACCGCACCGCACTGTGGTCTGCGCACAGCTACACACAAACAATGTAACGCTATTTACATCGTACCTTTGTCATTTACATGAGTCGTTTGAATGTTAAACGTTTACAGATTGCTTTCAAATTTTATCAGAGCGCAATATGCAGTTAAAATTGGCTATGGAATTGGAAATGGTTATTAAGGATATTTTTTGGTTTTCGATTTTAATAGGAATTTTGAGCAGAATATTATAAATTACTTGAAATATTACAGTGTGACTTTTAATTTGTTGGTGACATTTTAGAGTGAAAAACTCAAAAATACGAAAAATCATTACATTTTGACGAGTTATGAGAACATAAAAAATACTAAAAAGCTGTTTTATATTTAATTCAGTCACCCTGTATATTAGAAAGAAAGAAAGAAATTATAATTTTTTAGCACAAACTTAAAACTAATTCTAAAAATGATTGATCCCAAGATGGTCCCCTGCGGTACTTCTGATTTAATCCTTTAGTCATAAGTATACACCAAAGTCCTAATTTAACAAAACCACTGCAAGTACTTTCTAAACATACCTAAACTTACTAAAACATATCTTCAAAGCACACACGTTCATTTTGAAGTACCTTTCCTCTGTACATTCTATGGTTGACTGTCAAAAACACATCTGATAAATCTAAACGGTAAATACTTGAAAGTTCTAAACATTTTTGCTTGTCTAAAATCGGCTCTATATTGGATGTTTTAAAGTTGATTATGGTACAATTGAAGTGGTAGTACATCAGCACTATTGTTAAGAGTCTCTTGACATACATTGAAAGGGAGCAAAGGGTACGATCGGAGATAGTATTCATGTTTGCCTTTTGACATGTTCAGTTATTCATAGAATTTTGATGTGGCCGTTACGATGGTTTTCTATTTGTGTTTTGGGTTTTGCTTTTGTTGTGTTATTTGTGATCGATTTTCCTTCTTATTCTAAATAATTTACCACAAACAAAATCTAAACTAATTACAAATAACTTTACTTACTTGTAAGAGGTATTAACCACTGGAGGTGGTGGTACTGGTCGGATTACGATTTTTTTATTTCATAGAAAGGTAATATCTCTGAATGTCATAATTTATATTCCGAAAAAATCCAGCTTCTCACACGTGTATATAGCTTTTCCCAGCACTATTATGTTAAAAACTTGACTAGATAAATAGACGAGTAACTGCTTTGATGGCGGGTAATAGAGATGTAGTACTTATGAAAAACTTTTTTTGCAAAAAATACAACCGACTTCCAAAAAAAATACGGTGTTATTAGTTTTTTTATTTCGTTTTTGACACCGACTGCCGAATTAAAGTTATTTTAGACTTTGTAGTGTTTCTATTTGCAAGTCGGTTGTATTTTTTTGTAAAAAAGTTATTTTTTTCACTTTTTGGCTGTATATACTAATTCACCGATGTCATTTTGCTTACTTGGATGAACGTAATTACACCATCCAAGTAAGCAACAAGTAAGCAAAATGCTCATAAAATGAAAATGCTGGGTCAAACTGAATAACATTTATACGGGACCAAATGGCAAGTATTCCGCATCGAACGATAAAAGGATCACGTAAATCGGATCAGAAACCTCGGAGTAATCGGTGTACATGCATAAAAAAACATACCCATCGAATTGGGAACCTCCTCCTTTTTTGGAAGTCGGTTCGGAAAAGAATACATGCTGCGCCGATTTCAATCAAATTGGGCAAGTCGTTCCCTCACTGCTGACGTCTGCTGAAGATACGATGCAATTCCAAGTTCTTAAGTGTCGACCGAAAGAGTCACCGCGGCCCCGGAACGCAAAGGGCTTTAGAAGGAACACGGATGGGTTTTAGTCAGTGAGAGTCTGACACGCCCTTCCGCTCCACCCAGAGCGGAAGAAGTTATTTGTTGATTTCCCATCCATAAAAAAAAGTGTCGACTGCTCGGTACATGTTGCCTACAACAGCTTTCTTAATTGCGTCTCACCATCTTGCTGGTTTACAAACAAAAAAATGTTTGTGAACCATGAACATTTATTCATTATTATTATTATTATATTTATCCCGTTTATTAATTTTTTAACTTATTTGTTACATTTTTAAATATTTCTTAAAAAAACAAAAATAAAAAAACATTTAAAAATATAAAAATAGTAGCCCACCGGTATCGGGAACAGGGTCCAAGCTACCGGCGGTCAGGGCTCAAGAGAGAGGAACCTCCTAACGATACGAGCCGTGTTCAGAAGTACCGCTTTCTGAATCAGGCCCCTGATCCAGCTGCCTAACGAGAGCCTCCTGAGGTGCTGGTCGAGGCTCGTGGCTATTAAGCCATTGGCTGACACAACTATCGGTACAATGATTGCTGANAATATTTCTTAAAAAAACAAAAATAAAAAAACATTTAAAAATATAAAAATAGTAGCCCACCGGTATCGGGAACAGGGTCCAAGCTACCGGCGGTCAGGGCTCAAGAGAGAGGAACCTCCTAACGATACGAGCCGTGTCCAGAAGTACCGCTTTCTGAATCAGGCCCTTGATCCAGCTGCCTAACGAGAGCCTCCTGAGGTGCTGGTCGAGGCTCGTGGCTATTAAGCCATTGGCTGACACAACTATCGTTACAATGATTGCTGAGTCCACATCCCAC
Organism: Mamestra configurata; assembly: GCA_002192655.3. NCBI lineage: Eukaryota > Metazoa > Arthropoda > Insecta > Lepidoptera > Noctuidae > Mamestra > Mamestra configurata. The sequence goes on from NDFZ01005251.1 coordinate 445,945, forward strand.
ATGTCGACAACCTCGCGAGCCAAGTCATTATATTTATTATTATTATTATTATTATATTTATATGATTATTTGCATCTGTTTATTACTACAATTTTCTTCAACTTTTTATCTTGCAAAAAAGCAACAAAGACAACAATATTTCCTCACAATATCTCATATAATAACGTGCTTTTCACTTCCATGCTAATTATTCTCTCAACTTGGTCCTGCACTTGATCTTCCATTTTATTTTATGATAGCTCGCATTTTTCCTTTTCTCTTGTTTCGAGATAAATGCAGCTTTTTGTGTTCTGAATGGGTAATGTGAACGCTTTATATTGTGTAGTGGTATTGTGCTTTGTGCTTATAAGATTGGGCTAATGTTATAGAGTAAAAAAAAAAAAAATATTATTATTATTTGATTATTACTATTTCATTATTATTGTTTATTATTTCCAGGAATTAATTATTTGTTTTTATTATTGGTAAATAATTTGTTATTCTGTATTTTTTTGTAAATTTTTGTGTGTGTAACTTTTCAATTTTTATATTATGACTCTCTGTACGTGTTGGCTTAACTGGCTAATCTAATTATAAATAATAATCGTATTATTAATTATAAAAATTATATATTAAATTGTAAAATTTGTCATTTAAAAATTCTAAAATACTGTAGTATGCTTTCCCAACTTAATATAATTTTAGCCGCTTTTTTAGTATGAGTGCGTTTTTTTGCAACAATTCAAGCTCTTTTTCCCTCACGTAAAACTATAGACAAAAAATGATTCCAGCCTTCTCGTTAAAAGCTAGTGCTACTCAACAGTGTTGCCACAATGACTGCATATTTACTATGCCATCGTTATTGCCCTGGACTAATGGACTTTGAGCACAACATTGTTTTCCCTGGCATCGAAACAAATGGACGAAACTGTTTTCAATGGCATTTTACTGCATACCAAATGGAGTTTTTGCGGATGAGTATTGAGTACTTAATTTGGTATAGTATTTTGTTTGGGTTACAATGGAATGCTGATTTATTTACTTGATTTTTTTGCACTTGGTTGTATTTAGTGCTGTCTGGTTGGCTACTCTAGTAATAAAAGGAAACGTATGCATTTCCGTGCTTTTCATTTCTTATTATTTTCATTGAAGGAAACATTTTTTGTTAGAACAATCACCTTGCCTAATAAAAAAGGTGAATTGGCTTCGCAGATATTCTTAATTGCTACAACAACCGATCATTAATAGGGTGCTTAGCTCCCAATTCCACGTTATTTTGAAGCAGTTGTCGACAAGACAATGAAACAATCTTATTAGTAAAGATGATTCAAAATGTATCCGAGATGAAGTATCCCTCTTCAATAAACATCACAGCCTAGAAAAACTGACTTTCGCGTGCGGTACTTTAGAGTTATTACTCTATAACATTAACCGAATCCGGTTTGACTGGAATCCGGAAAAGGCTAGGCAGATGATGAAGAGCTTTAATATTAGTACGCAGTATTTTTTTTCTGTACAGAAAAATCGGGATATACGATGTCAGTCTTCCTTTGCTTTCTATATTTTTCGTATCCAAACCCGCCATGTTTTCATTCCCCAAAAGCGATTAATGGTCTGAAAAAGCACCTTAAAGGTCTGGGTAAACTAAACTGTATCCAGCTATTTTATCTTAGGTCCCTTTTTTATACATGTGTTTAATTTTGCGATGGTCACCACTTTACCAATACGGTCAAAACGCTTACGTTTCTATTGGTGTATCTATCAATATTTATGGCTAAATCTATAGTACCTGGTGTGCCACAAGGATCAGATTTAGGACCATTTATCTTCATCCTGTACCTAAGAAACCTAGAACTCATCTTGCAATACATGCTGACGACACTGCCTCATATATTTTTTCAAAGCATATCGATTTAATAATATCGGGTGGCTTCAGCATACACAACATTTTCTTCTTCAACCTTACCGACAAATGTGGTTTCGCTCGGCATGATACGCTGCAATAGACAAGAGCCCTTACAAATCTTTTTCATACCCAATGTTACCTAAGCCCGTTCAAATAAAAAACAGAAAGCAAACACCGACCTAACCTAACGATGCGAGAGGTTATGTGTTTTTTTTTCTCTGTCCATGAAACTCTATACGGTTATTCTAATTATCTTGCCTTCAGGTCGTTTTTGAGTATGTAGGCGATATGCCCTTTGTTTTTGAACAGGACCCTAAACAAGAATAAAAAATATCCCGGTATATATTCGTCGGTCCATATCACGCTCTGGGCGGATATGGAGATCGTGTTTTGGTTTATACCTTTTAGAAATATTGTGCCTCAGTTTTTGAAACGAATATGCTGGGCTTAGCTTTCTGAAAGCTGGAAAACCGAATAGATGTTTTTTTTTTTTTACGTGGTCTCCTGTTGTGAATTATTTGTAAATAGAATGTGTACCTTATTTCTAAATATTTTAGTAAATTGATACTTTTGTGAAAAATCATGTCCTATGAAACCAGTTTGAACAGTATATATAGTGGCATTCTATTGGCGACAACAATATTCAAAATGTCTATTTTTAGAGAATAACCACTTTCCATAAACATATTTTGAACTTTGCTTAGGGCCTCTTAAGTGTCTTTTTCTTTAGTTGTACTTTAACTTATGGCTAGTTCACACAATGCGAGCTGCTGACAGTAGACAGCTACTCGGATTGTCTACTCGTATGCCAGTAGCTCGGCTCGTCTAAGCTGTCTCCACGATGAAAGTAGCTGTCCAGTCTCTAAAAACAGGTTCCGGTCGCAACTGCCTGGCTGACACGGGCGAGTTACTGCCGACCGCGTCCAAACGATGCGTGTGATCTCCGAGCTGCTGACAGGTGAGAGGCAAGTGAAAATAATAAATATTGAAGTAACTCGGATGCGAGCTACTATCCAACTCGCACGTGGCAGTAACTCGTAAGATACGTTCAAACGATGCGAGTTGCACTGTAGCTACTCGGCAGGCTGACTGGCACGTTAGCTTGCTCTGTGTAGACTAGCCATTATATGACTGAAAAAAAAACTATGAAAAGACAAGAGAAAATCATTTTTGCTGGCGAGTTTATTGCGCCACTTCTTCTTACCGGAAATTTTGGAGAATTGTCTTCATGTTAATTTTTAACTATCATAGTGCTTCTAAAAATCCAAAAAAAACAGCCTCCACTTTGTTTTTGAAACGTTTTAGATCAAAAACAAATCACAATATAATTTCTCTCGTTTCAATTAATAGCCCAACTACATTCAACCCATTTAAGTCTTGCCACTTAATGACACCGACATACACATAAAACAAGGATGTCACTGGCACACTGACTCAGTAGCTAAGCACCCCTGCAAATAGAGGGTAGGCAGACAAGCAGGTGCATTGAACTGGGGGAGGGTTCGCCAATTATTCATCACCATGCCTTAAGAGAGAAAAAATCCCTTGAAACCACCCTTTGGGGAAGGGAGGGTAGATATATGTGTGTCAGGTAAAATTTTTTCTTTGTGTGTAGGTTTGAAAGGAATTTGTGAGATGATAATATGGCTAAAAAGATGTGGGAAACTGTCTCAATCGGTGATCTGGACGCTGTATTCATGTTGTAAAATTGTAAAATTAGTGAAATAATAACTGACTGGCCTGCTGGTCGAGTGGTTAGTGACCCTGACTGCTAAACCGGAGGTCGTGGGTTCGATTCCCACCCAGGACAAATCTTTGTGTGATGAGCATGATCATTTGTTCTGTGTCTGGGTGTAATTTGTCTATAATATGTATGTATTTAGAAATATATAAGTATGTTTATCAGTTGTCTGGTTGCCATAGCACAGGCTCTGCCTAGTTTGGGATCGGATGACCGTGTGTGAGTTGTCCCAAAATATTAACTAAGGCCCATAGATAAAATACACAAATTAAACATACAAAAAATAAACTTAAACATATTAATCTTGTTTAAATTATAAACTAAGACACACGAAGTGACGGCGTCGAGTTGCGCTGCGCGGTGTCGCGTAGCCTGCCGCGAAAGCGTCCGTAGACTACACACTTCGGCCAAAGCTCTTCAAATGTTTGATCACTTCATGAAATGGCCACTTCAAACCAAACCTCGACGACGGAGAACTATTCCTGCTCGCTGTCAGCGCTTCCCTCTGCCCTCCAACTTTAATACATAGGAATCGTTCAGTACTTTCGTCTGAAAAGACATAGCGTTCCTGCTTTGGGAGACCGCTTTGAATACCACACCACATTGGCAAGTTTGCTGAAGTTTCCCATTTGAGTCGCCTTTACAACCTCGACTGCGGCTTATTACGGTTGGCGCAGTGGTTAAGCGATTGACTGCTGCGCTGCGTGTCGCGTTTTCGATTGCCGCACGGAACAAATATTTGTACGGCCTACAGATAGTTGTTCCGGGTCTGGCTGTTTGTGACTTTGTATGTTTGTAAACTCACCCACGATACAGGACAAATATTAAGTGGGGCAAAGTTTAAAAAAAATTAAATCGACGATCGCTGTCAATGCAAACTTAAATTTACCGCAAAATACATCTACATATTATTACCATTCCTTTTAATCCGTCCACGGACCGGGCCATGTCGTAATTATCCCGTGGACGTGTCGTCTCCGGGCCGTCCGGTGTAATGATCGCACGTCCCATATAGATGAGTCTCTCTTACATTTGCATAAAGTATATTTAAAGTTTTATTGTCGCGATTCCAGTCCGGATTGTTGCTTCAATCTTTGTTTATCATGATGTTTCGGTGGTATTCTGACTGAAACATAACTGTGGACTTAATTTTGTTTTATTTTTAAAATAGCTTGGTTGGCTCGGACCTGGAGGCGAAAGTGCTCGCGTCACTACACAAGTGGCGCGAGGACGCGCGGGCGCGCGGCGAGCGACAGACGCAGCGACACTTGGAGTTGCGTCGGTCGCAGCTGTGCGAGGTCCTGTTAGCGGAATGGCGGGACAGGCTTTCGAGCCCTACCGCCGGCCTCATCACCATCGAGGCCATCCGGCCAGTGCTCGACCTCTGGCTCGGGAGAAGGCACGGCTCCCTGTCGTTTCGTGCGACGCAGGTCCTCTCGGGGCATGGCTGCTTCGGGAGGTTCTTGTGTCGCATAGGCAGGGAGCCGGACGCTCGATGCCACCACTGCGTCGACTGTCGGGAGGACACGGCACGGCATACGCTTGCAGAGTGTGCAGCTTGGGAGGAGCCGCGCCGTGCCCTCATCTCTGTTGTAGGCGGTGACCTCTCGCTGCCGGCCGTAGTCCATGCTATGGTCGGCGGTGAGGAGTCCTGGGACGCGGTGGTCTCCTTCTGCGAGACAGTTATCGCGCAGAAGGAGGCTGCGGAAAGGGAGAGGGAGATCACAACCGCTCTCCCTGCCCGCAGCAGGCGCATCGGGCGTCGGAGGAGGGCATACGCTGCCCTCTTCCGGCCCCCCTAACTGGGTCCAGGGGCGGCGGACTTGGGGATGTCCGTCGCCCCCCATTCATCCGGACCCGAGGTGGCGGCGCGTGGTGTTCCCGTGCGCCCCTCTTTGACGTAGCGAGGGGAGTTAAACACCTCACTCCCCTCGCCGACGCGAGGTGGCCCGCAGAGGCGGGCCGGCACCAGCCGGGGATTGCGGANACAGGATAGTCCGGTTAAGCAGTAACCAGCCTTAGTGTGCTGAACTGCGAGTGGTCATCGTCAAAAAAAAAAAAAAAAAAAAAAAAAAAAAGGTACATCCTTTGTGACTTTTTTTTTAAGGTTGGCAAGTCCCACGAGGGCTGGTTCGAGGCGGCGCAGGAGAAGAGTGTCTGGAGGGTTATGCGGGAGGTATATACCCAGCAGTGGGACATTATAGGCTATTAAAAAAGAAAATTTGGGAAATCATCATATGACTTGATATATACAATACATACAACATATGACCTTCCGTTCTGGGCGGAGCGGAGGAGAGTGTCAGACTGTTACCTGGTATCAGTAAACTTAACTTCTGCACGCAAAATACGCGCTTAGTCGTGGAGTTGCGGAAACCAGCCCGAGTTACATACATACATACATACATCAGTAAACTAATCTTAAGATTACTATCATCGTAAAATTATAACTAATAAACAGAGATTGGAATAGGTAGACCATATTTACCTAATGTTCGTGGAAGTTCATTTATTCCATAAATACTGAACTAACTATATACACTAGAAATAAAAATAAAATCTCCTAACTAAATAAACCCTAAAATATGGCGTCAAAAAATTCATCCGCATCGCTGTCGACTGGAAGTGTACCCAAAAGACTAGCGGCATTGCCACGTTGTATGGCAATGCTTATTCTTTGACCAAGGTAAAAGCCAGCCCTTGGGTCACGTGAAGTGTCAACTAAGCGCCTTGAGAGATCTTTAAATAAGTTATGTGCACTCGGACCCCAAGACCCGAGAGTTTCAACCCCAAACGGCTCGAAAATATAACTACCAACAAGTTTATTATATTTCCGCCGCTTGAGGTTCTCTGCAGCCGCAGCGGCAGCGCCAGCACAGCACGAAGAGCTAGGAAGATGGGATGGCGCAAGAGTATCGACACAAGTAGCATCCCACACTAATGGCCTACCCATCTTCCATGGAAATAACGACATGCCGTCCGGTCTCTTGCCATCGTCGCGTGCCAGGCCATTGAAAACATAACATAAAAACATGAACTGGACTTTGAGTATAGTTACAAATTATTAATTTGAAGAATCAAAAGAAGAAAGTTTTGTGCGAAAACAAAGCTATTTAATTTAACAGTTAAATAATTTAAAGTAGGTACGGAACTCTAAAAACATAATAATTTTTCAAACGTATTCAAAGCGCAATAAGTAATTTCCAATTTTTTTTAAATCCTGGGTTACAATCGTCATGTTTAAAGGAAGGACTTGCATTTATACTATTGTTTAAATCCTAGTTCTTCCAGCTCAATAGACAGATTTGCTGCTGAGGAGTTTGTTGCGCCACTTCTTCTTCCCAGCTAAAACACTAGGAAGTGGTGACGGG
>NDFZ01005252.1:4305-25191 GCA_002192655.3 Mamestra configurata
AAAAAAAAAAAAAAAAAAAAAATATAGATAGAACTTATGTTCATGATAAAATCCCATCTTCTTTATAAGGTCCAAGCTTTAGTTTATTTGATGGCACATAAGAGGGTCTTCTTCTGTCCCACTGTGCGCTGGGCGATGCAACCCCATTTGCATAGCCCATGACTTGGGAATGTTTTTTAAGTATCGAGAGCGGCTAATCATTATGGTGGCTGAATTTAAATCAGGATTTTGAGTTTATTTCCTTTAAATAAAGTCTGAGATGTAGCTGGGCAGAAAATTGTCTAGGTTTATATACCTATAACTTATTCGCAAATCAATATGATCCATAATTTCAGGAACAATTTCAATGAAGATAAAACCAGTAAAAACGCCTTAACTAAATAATGTTAAATTACTTAATTATTAAATCTAGAAAAAGCACATTTATTTTAAAAGTTTCCAGGAACTGGAACTTAGATTATTTCCATTGAAAACATCCCGTTTTCCCGAAGCAAGTTATAAGTAACGGAAAGAGACAGTTATAATCGTAGTTGTTTAAGTCGATGAACTAACCTGCCAGTAATCACCAGTTGGTAACTTTACTGAGTTTCAAAGTGTAATATGTTTCGGTGGAGAAGCTAAAATATATATTCGTAAATATACCAAGAACAAAGCTATTCAAAACAGTAAGTCAAAACTGGCCAAGTGTGTGTCGGACCAAGCACAGTGTAGGGTACCGTAGTTACCCGTCTCCTAAACCATGCCAGAAAAATAGTGAAAAGGACTTAACTATTATTACATTACAAAATTTTTTATGGAGTTATTAGGATTTTTTTATTTACCCAGTTCCATTTTATACATATGTTGGTCGTCTATTACTCATTAAGTCGTTGAGCCTAGGTAGCGATGATAGTTTTCCTTTTAAATTCGTTATATATATATTATATATGCTACAATTATGTTTTTTTTAACGTCTCCAAAAACAACCGTTTAGCTGGCAGAAGGAAGGCCTCTTAAGCTTAATATTTCGCAAACGGATCCTTGGATGGAAGAATGGTTTTAAACAACCGTTTAGCTGGCACAGGGAGGGGACACTTGACTCTAACAAAAATGAGCACTTTAAAGCTTAACATTTACGGATCCTTGGATGGAAAAATGGTTTTAGCAAACCCTCAATATTTTTAAATGATCTATCCAATGACACCCCACACCACGGAGTAGACAATAAAAAAATCAAAGCAAGAAAACATGTTTATTTGGAACATGGCGAAACTATAAGGGTTCCTTGTTGACTACGGAACCCTAAAAAGTCACCATACTCAGAGAGAGAGACATAGGTACTTCCGTTGAAATATTTTTGCCAGCTTAAAATAAGTCAAAAATATTTTTCTAGTCATGTTGGTTTCCTGTTTCTTCATCCTGCTGACGGTGGCGGTGTACGCATGGCTACCGGAGCTGCGCAACCTTCACGGAATGGTTCTTATGGCGTACCTCCTCTCTTTCTTCGTGGCATTCTTGTTCCTGGCCACCATGCAGATCCTTATCCCGAGGAATGAGGTCCCAGAATTATTTTGCACTGTTGTTGGTGAGTATTTTTGTAAAAAACCTTTATTTCCTTGTTACGCTACCACTATGTTTGCATCATACTATTCTCCACATTGCTCGATAGTTTGTACAAAAATGGCTATTATGACGAAGTAGATCCTTGGAATACTGTTGGTGCAAGAACATAGTGGATAGTCGTATAAAATATATACATTCATAAAAAACTAAAAAAAATCAACCGACTTCTTGTCAAAAAACGAAGAAACCACACCGTAAAGGTGTGGATCCTTCGTTTTTTTTTCCACCAACTTCCGAAATTAAAGTTATTTTTGACTATGCAGTGATTTTTTTGTGGTATTTTGGTTGTACTTTTTGGAAAAGAAAATATTTTATTTCATTTTTAACACGCCTTTATTAGCTTCACCTGTATGTATGTAACCGACCCTTTTAAGCTCGATTTTGCCCTACTTTGAACGATCAGATTTAGTTCAAACTTTGCACACCTGTCAAGAATCGATGACAATGCAAGAATTCAATTAAAATATCCGATTATCCTAATTAGATTCGCCAGGATTAATTAATTAAAATTAAAAAATATTCTAACAAAGCAAAACATTATCCATAAATACACACTTTTTTTATTGTTCACAAAAACACACATATTCTATTTAAATAACCTTTGACAACAAAAAAAAAATAGTTTAAAAAAACTAAAAAAACAAGCTTTTATAGAAAAATCCAACTAAAAAACAGAAAATAAAATTTTATAAATTTGATTAAGAATAATGTAAAAAGAAATGAATGTATTGTAAAAAAGCGTGGGGTGCATAGTGTCAATAGTTATAAACATTTTATTGACAGATAATGAGTAGAAGAATCATCACTTTGATAATTTCTTCACTTTAAATGCACCCCACGTTTTTTAACAATAATGTACATTCATTTCTTTTTACATTTTTCTTAATCAAATTTATTAAATTTAATTTTTTGTTTTTTAGTTGGATTTTTCTATAAAAGCTTGTTTTTTTAGTTTTTTTAAACTATTTTTTTTTTAGTAGTGATACTTCACAACTTAATTAACATTTACATGTGTGCACCAGATTCTGACTTGGTGACAATGCTACTACCTCAGGAGTATAATCTTTCGAATAAGAAAAGAACTTTGAAAATCGGTCCACAATTGACGAAGAAATCGGAGAATATATGTACACACAAAAAATACGGTCTTTGTTTGAAGTCGGTTAATAAAATACTGCTAATTTTGTTTCAGCATTCATCACCTACTTCTCTCTGCTGGCAGCTTTCTTCTGGTTGAACGTCATGTGCTACGACATCTGGTGGACGTTCAGGTAATTAACATTACATTGTCATGTTGGTTTCATTGGCAGACGTAGTTGAATATATCCAAGGCCCTAAATTTATTCATTGTTATTTCTTTATTGTACACGTCATAATAAGAACAGTACAAACATTTATAAAACAAGTGTACAATGGCCGGTCTTATCGCATAAAGCAATCTCTTACAGACAACCTTTGGATGGACTAAACGAAAGGAGATAGAAATTAGGGCTGTCAGTGTACAAACGCTCTAAATAATACTAATTGCACATAATAATATCCCACTAATATCATAAACGCGAAAGTTTGTGAGTATGGATGGATGATGGATGTTTGTTACTCTTTCACGCAAAAACTACTGAATGGGTTTTAATGAAATTTGGCACAGTGGTAGATTATACATAGGATACTTTTTATCCCGGGAATATGTTCCCTTGGGATAATTTTCGTCAACCACGCGGGCGGCAACTCGTAAAATTTATAAGGAATGGAAAAATTACCTTTCCTGTCTCATACCTGTGGAATAAAACGTTTGAGAGATTTGTGTATAAAAACTTCAAAAATTCAAAACTTACTTGTATGATGAAACTAATGTGGATCGATTGAATCTGCATATTAAAAGATAAAAAAAACTATTGAACCTTAACTTATAAAACCTACTCACAAAATAAATGATATCAAAAAGATGTTAGTTCTATCTAATAAATACAGTAGCAATACGAATGGTGACTCAGTGGCTTCACTGGACTGGCCTGGGATTAAAACTATGAATTCACACAAGTTCTACTTGAGGAGAAACCCGGCTAAACGAACCTGCCTGACTAGTTATTACACTCACCTGTGCTATTTGTGTTAACGATGCATATACAGTACGTTGGTAGCTGCAGGTTTCGTAATTTTATTGCAGCTTCTATAAATGTTCTCGTAAAATATAGTTTAGCCATCTTGTTCTCTTAACTTCTCGTGATAACAAGTACCTATATTATGTCGGGACAATCCCTAAGGGCTTAGAAAAATGTTAATTTATCATGAAGAAATACATTTAGTAGTTGGGTACTTTCCAAGACGTAAGGAAAATAGCCATAACAATTAAGCTAGTTCTAAATGAGTTCTCTTTGCAACTCTAAAAGTCAAGACCTTAAAATATTGGCTTGTGTAAACTTTCATTTTTAAGTGGGTAATGTGGGCCATAGACGTTCGGGCAAGCTCCGAGAGCGAGTAGTAGTAGTTTTTTTTTGCGCAAGAGCGCAAAAAAAATCGTTTAGCCATAAATGCGTGTAATTGCACGTACTTATGTGGCCCACTTGAGAGTCGTAGTCGCAGTAGTTACAAAAAAACCGGTCAAGTGCGTGTCGAACTCGTGCGCCGAGGGTTCCGTACCTACCCATTATACCGCACTAATAATATTGGTATCATTTTTATTAATGGCAGGCGTTAACTAATTTTTGTTTTAATTTTGCTGATGAAATTTCGTGATTCTAGGTCAACGGGAACTACCATAGATTTTCGACCCAAAACCTATAGGGTACTTCCGGTTGACCTAGAATTGTCAATTTTGGTTAAAAGCATGGTCTTACAGCACAAGTAAAGGGAAAATTCTGAAAAATAAAAAATGTTGAAAATTAAGGTAAATTTTGGTATTTAGAAAATCTAAATTTGCCCATATCTTTTTATTGTGTTGACTCATGACCGATTTTTATACACCTAATAGGGTCTATAGACCTCAGTATCGGGTATAAATTTCAACTTGCTAGGTCCACCCGTTCCTGAGAAAATCGGTGGTGACACACGGACAGACAGACGGATAGATGGACAGACGGCCAAGAGAGTGATCTTATAAGGGTTCCTTTTTTATCTTTTTAGGTATGGAACCCTAAAAATTGTCTTTCTATTTCTGTATTTCAGTGGTAAACGCGCTCACGGTCGTCCGGGATCGCAAAAAAAACGCTTCATATACTACGCTACCTACGCGTTTGGCATTCCCACCGTACTGACCATCATACTCGGCGCCTTGGAGTTCTCGGATCTGCCCAAGCAGCACGCATTAATGCCTAAGCTCAGACAGCAAGGCTGCTTCTTGTATGGTTAGATTTCTTTAGAATAAGCCAAACTTTAATTTTTTTTGTGTTCCTTGCAGCCAAAATATAGCCACACGAAGTCCTGAGATCTAGCAATAGGTAAGTCTTAATAATCGACAACTTCTGTAACGCAAAGGGATTGATGACTGCAGCATACAAACAGTAACGCTAGTAAAGGAGCAAGCGGGACGCGTGAGAGTCTAACCTCACAGCCGCCACAACAGAAGGAAACGCCCCGGGCCCCGAGAGTCGTAGGGCAATTCCCACCGTAGGCGATGGGGGTGAGGATGGTAAGCGTTGGGTGGCTCGCCGTCCGATCAGAACCAGACCCAGGTCGATGGTGCATAGTATTCCATGCGTGCCTCAAAGAGATGTCAGCATACGAGACGGGGCCCACTAGGACCAGTACCTGCCGGGGTTATGGAATTTTTTCGAAAAAGTCACCGCGGCCCTAGAATGCAAAGGGCATTAGGAGGAACACTGAAGGGTTTTAATAATTTTTCGGTTCCTTGGGAAGTGCAGGAGAGCACTAATAGTGGATTTCCTGAATTTTTTACGGGAATGGGTAAAAACGGGATAGCGCGTACGAAGTCGCGACTAAAAACTAATCATTTTAATGTCCCTTATTGCTTTACTCTCTGACTGTGGCCTGTATCGTCAAAAAATGAGAATTTGAACATACGATATTTTATTGTATTTAAATATTTCATTTTACACAATTTATTTTCTTAAGCCTTTTTCAAATCATTTTCAGGAAACAGCAAATTACTATACCTGTACGGGCCGATGGTGATTCTCTGTGTGGCGAACATGACATTCTTTGTACTGACAGCTTTCAAGATATGGAAGATACAGAAAGAGACAGCGATGCTGCGTGACAAGGAAAGTTCTACACACGACAAGGACAGGAACGAACGGTGAATACTTGAACCTACTTTATAGATGTATTACCTTTTAAACTTAAGCCGCTGATAGACTTGAGCAGTCACTTGTAATGTTGCGAATGTACTGTTTTTTAAAATAAACAGGAGCGTTTTAGCGAGCATTTTAGGGAGCGTTCTAGCAAACAACTGTAAATTTGACTGTCCTGTTGGTCGAGTGGTTAGTGACCCTGACTGCTATACCGGAGGTCGTGGGTTCGATTCCCACCCAGGATAAATCTTTGTGTGATGAGCATGATCATTAATTTGTTCTGTGTCTGGATGTAAATTGTCTATAATATGTATGTATTTAGAAATATATAAGTATGTTTATCAGTTGTCTGGTTGCCATAGCACAGGCTCTGCCTAGTTTGGGATCGGATGACCGTGTGTGAGTTGTCCCAAGATATTATTATTATATTAATTTGCGTCGATCTTTATGCTGAGCCCAGCAATTTTGTCATTGTTGTTTAACATCTTCGTGAAGTATACACTGTTTGACGAGAATTCACTAGAGCGTTCGCTAGAATGATCGTGAAAATGTTCGTAGCGTTCGTTGATCAGTTAGAAAGTTTTTAAAACTACGATAGCACAATTTTATGTTACCAGTGAATGCTCAAGTCTATCGGCACCTTTACGTTTAGCAAGAAAGCATAGCTTTGATTTTAATGTTAGTAGAAACTATAAACCACGATAAAGCTGGTGAAAGAGAGAAAGTGCATGTTTAACGTTGTAATATTTTGGTAAAAATCGTTTATAAAAAATAAAAATATTTTATTTTTTGTAAATTATATCTACTGGATCACTTAAACAATTTCATTGAGGCCACAATTTTGATTTTAAAATGTTCCAGGTTTACTCTATACGTCAAGTTATTCGTCATCATGGGCATTAACTGGATCATGGAAGTCATCAGCGCCATCTACCCTGACTATGACTTTTGGAAATTCTCTGACGCCTACAATGTGCTCGTTGGCCTTACAATATTCATTATATTCGTGTGTAAACCGAAAACTTGGCAAATGATCAAGAAGAGGTGTGTCTTGTTTTGCATTTTTATCAGAGGAGACGGTTAAAGCAGTAGTCTGAAGTGACACAAAAACCTAGTCCTTAAGTTTATATTATACTTATCCAAGTAATATCCACCTTCAGCACAAATGCATGTCAATGCAGTTAAAAGACTGGGTCGCTACACGGCCAACCGTGTAGTGTTATATACCAACTATATAACATACAGCAGCTTAGGTTTGTCACCTATTCAGAGATAGTCGAACAATGGCGGTCGTGTGCGTTTGTATTATATACATATACGTAACGTCGCGGGCGCGTGGTCACACGTCATAAATTTTCATCATCTTTGAGCGATATGAAGATAATAAATAAAACGACCACTTTAAATAGGATAGATTATAAAGAATATACTTTATTGTATAACAGAAATAGTATTTCTGGTATACATCTTATCTTTATTGTATATTATAACTCTTTTATTCAAACTTAATTCTATGGGTACAATGTTGATACAGACAGTGATATCCACCAGACAACCTTTGGTAGTACTGAAAAAACTTAAATAAACGGGGTAGTCTGCACACAAACGTATAGGTATTTTCGATACCTCGGACAGTTAAAAAATAAGTAAAACCTCTTCTTATAAGTTAAACTGTGAAGCGTTTCGTACTTAATATACGACAATTTCGAAATAAGTTAGTGTAATAGCAAACCTTTATGCATTAATATTAAAATGTGTTATTGTACGACTCTTGTGCAACTGTTTAAAAAATTCTGAGACTGTCTCATTCTGTACCCAGGATAACAGATTTTCGACTATCCAATTCGAATAGCAGAGAGATGAACACAGGCAGTGGAATCAAAAAGCTAATAAGCCGTTGGCGATCTAAACAAGATAGAACTAGCAGTCTTGACACTGAAAAAACAAATGACGGAGTAGAAGGAGACTAGACACAGTACATCCAACAACGAAACGCCATTATTGTCAATTAGAATTATTCATTGGAATCGTTGGCCTCGCTGAGAAAAATAAAACTTTTGAAGACTATTAATACAATTATGCTAGATCAAGAAACAAAACCAAATCATCAAAACACTGGATTAAATGATGCCAACGGTCAAGAGTTTTTGATCAAAACAGACAAGACTGGCAATATTAAAAGCAAAGATATTGAACAAATCACTCTGGACGCAGACTTGAGTTGTACGGAATAAACTACAAGTGAAAAGGTACAGAAAAGTCATACATAAATTAATAGGAATTACTGACTGGCAGTTTTATACTAACTTTGCAAGAATTTGTTAGGGCTTGTGTAAAGTAGTGTGCGGTTTGGACGTAAATAACGAATTTTTAATGGTTATTTTTGAATGTACATTAATTATATTTATGAAAAACGTTATAAACGTTTATATAAAAATTTATTATCATTGCATTGCATAAACCTGCATTAATAATTTTGTATTTACACTTCTCTTTAACAATGTTGGTTTGGGAAAAACTGTGTGCACGATCGAAACTAGATTTTAGGATTTATCGATTGAGATTGTAATCAAAATGTCAGCAAGTCAGTTGAACGGTAATCAGGGCAGGTGGAGGAAAGTATGGAATACAAAGTACGTGGATTTTGCAGATTTGACTTAAAAAATAACTTGATGCGCTTTATTTTAAGAATAGTATGTCATTAAGCTTTGTAATGCTTATTCTTTTGTTTATTGTGACCATGGCTTCGAAGACACTAAGCAAATTTCCTTGATTACACGTCCCGAGTACAATGGTGAGACAAAGGCATAACACAAATCTGAGCACTCGGTCAAAGTGCTGACCAAGTGCTCTGTCTCGGAACTGTCTCTCCGCCTGTACTTATATTCGCTATAAGCAACCAAGGATTTTAGTGACCATGTTCACAATATTTTACCATTTAATGGATTTTAATACAATTATTTTTGTTATAGTATTCGAAACCATGACTTGATATATTTGCATACCTACCGCAGTTGGTTGAATTTTTGTATTATTCCGCATGCCATGTTGGCGTTTTCAAATTGATTGACAATGAAATTTCCGTAAATAATTTGTATTGCGAGGTTAAAATGAAACTGGACTGATCATATCTGCCGCCTTTCGGAGGTGCAATGGGCTAAGATTACCAAACAGTAGATCCCAAACGCAAGTAGACGACAACGGGGTAGTTCCAGAAAGAGATGGCGCGATGAGCTGGACTCCTTCTCAAAGGATTGGCTCAAAATTGTAGAAGATTGTGGACAGTGGAAGGAGGGAAGGGAGGCCTTTGCCCTGCAATGGGACAGCACAGGCTAAAAAATAATTATAAAAATGGTTTAAAGGATCGCACGCTCGCTTGGCATCTCAATTCCAGTCTGCCTTAGAGTCAGGGTCGCTGCCCAAGGTCCTAAGTACGGGAATAACCCATCTGCTCCATAAATCTGGTAGTACTACGGCACCTTAAAATTATAGACCGATCCTGTGATCTTTTATCCATTTTGACAGCTAAGATTAACAATCATATGAATAGTAATTCAATAATGTCGGTTTCTCACAATGGATGTAAGAACGGGTCCCGCGGTACTAAGGAGCTGCTCCTCATGGATATTTCCATTAGCCAACAGGTGCGTCATTCCCGAAAGGATCTGTAGACATGTTGGATAGATTATAAGAAGGCCTATGACTTAGTGCCACATACATCAGGGTGTCCCGTCCATGTATGGGAAAAATTTTTTTTTGAGCTACGTCTACCCAAGAGATATCAAAAGTTGCGTTTTGACACGTAGATTACGATTGTCTATTATTATATAGTTTTATTAGATATCTGCCATCTTGAGGCCTCTACCGGTCCTTGAAGTTTTTCAAATGTGTCTTTTTTAGGGGTTCCTAACATTAACAATAAATAATACAAAAATAACGTTTGAAAGGTTTTTTATTAAACTTTAAAAACGGAACTGGTTTTTGTGCCCAAAACTAGGCATTTCTGCGCGAGATTTTAATCTGTTCCTAATAAACTCATCCCGGGCTTTGGCGTCCGTGACGCTTTGAGAAGCCTCCGTCACTAAAATTTAACACACCGTTCCACTGACTGTGTGACAAGGAAAGTCAACAATATCGAGGCTTTGCTCTTTTGCCTTAATTCTTAGCTCATCGTTAGAGACGTGTCGCAGAATCGGTGGAGCTGATATCTCACACTCTTGCCAAAATATCACATCAATATAATCTTGTGCGAAGAAGTTAAGCTTTGGTGCTTTAAATACCCTTAGAGAGCTGCTCTTTTCTGCTTCTCCAGCTCTTAATATTTTTCGAGATGCAAGCTCTCGAATATGGTCTCTATCATCGAATAACATAGCAATTAGCAAGTTTTCGGGGTGCGCAAAAAAAGCGTTTCTCTCGATTACTGCATCTATAATAGATCTGTCATTTTCAGGCAAAAATCGAGAGTACCTTATCATTTCAAAAATATGCTTGGGGCCATCTTTAAATGATGGATTTTTCTTTATGAGGAACCACATAGGACCGTAGACTTTCACCACATAGTTCACAAGCAACTGCAAATTATTTGACGGCGAAATAGTACATACGTAAAGTCTGAGTATGCGATTGGCAGTAGTGAGCCATCTCGAATGTGCCATTTTTCCAGGTTGGCGGCTTGCTAGCTCAGGAGAACAGGAACCAGCCATCACAGCATGACACATTTCGTAGAGATACTTTTGATCCGTGCTGAGTTCCTTCACTAAATTATCAGGTAATTCGAGCAAATTGCCAGCCACTGCACAAAAAGACACTAGAGGTTTACTTTCGCAGGCAGCTAGCTGTTTTCCAATAGGTCCTGAATATTCTTTTGGTCCAGATGTGCTTCCATCCAGAGACGAAAACAAATGGCGAAGCGGTAATTCATTCGCGTGAAGCATACAAACACACCATTGCAATGGTCTCTCCAAATAGTTTTCCTTTTTTTTATTTTATTTATTTATTTATTAGTTACCATCGCACCCTACACAGATCACATTTTCCAAGTTCAACCCTTGATTTTCTTACAAAGATATGATAGAGGTGACGATCGCTTTGGCAGTGCCACGACGTGTGTCCCAAATAAATCGATCCCGGCTCTGTAAGAATTTAAATATGCTCTTCCAAGACTTCTTTACGGTGGTAACGATCACTCATAAACGATTTATCGTTTATGAGTGTTTTGTCTTTTCGTCCATCAAAGTAGATACTTTAAACTACAATAGCATCAATATCTTGGCTGGCCTTGGCTCGTGCTTTTGAAACAGCTCTATGGATTTTATTTTTATCAATAACAAGACTTAGATCTTCGGAAGATACCAATCCTACGTCAGCTAAGACCGCCGAAGCGACCGCAGCCGCAGATCGCGTTGATAGTCCATACCGATCACATACCTTAGCTACTGTTGGCAGCGCTAGAGTGTTCCGATTAAATGAAGTAGATGGAGTCTCATTTACAAGCACTTCACTATTTGGAGAAAACTCTGCTGCAGGCGACTGTGGTCGCCGTGGTCTAGGCGGCGACTCGCGCACCGGAACAGGATTGGTTTCTTGTGATGTACTTGGTAAACATGCGTGCTCTATCCGCTCCGAATTTTCTTGCCTTTGATATTTCTTCAAAAGTCTTGCCGTTTCTTTTGTGTCTATACCATAAATTGCCATTTTTCTATCACTTCTTTGGTCCAGTAAAAATTCTCTTTCATTAATAGGAACTTTCTTAGGTTTTATGCAGGAACAAACGTCAAAAGAAGTGCACTTACAAGCAGCAATGTCGAAGAGCTTGTTCAACGATTCTAAAAAGCACTTCACTTTGCTTTCGTAGCTATCATTTCTTTTATTTTTGGGATATCTGATTAATGATAGGTATTTCTCGAAATATGATTTCAGCAATTGCGTCACTCGTTCTTTGGATACAACAGGAATCGAGGCTTTAGTCCAAATGATATGAAGTTTTCCAGAAACGATTGAAAACATTTCTGTGTTAGAAGGATCTTTCCCATTTTGCTGCTGTTTCAGTTCATTTTTAGTGTATAAAATAAATTTGATGACGTCACTTATATTTGGTAACTGGCGATCGTCAAGTTCTTTATATGGTCCTAATATAGCACACGTAGTCTCACTTCGTCTTGAACCCATTATTGTTTGTAACTAAAACACGTATTTTATCACAAGGAAGTGCGGAACGACACCTTACAGCAATAAAACCGTAATAGAAATGAGACGAACTGTCTCGCCGCAGATGTAGAAAATTAGTCATTCGTTTCATTTTTGGCCTATTCGTTTCATTTTTGGCCTTCGTAAATATAATCACATTTCTTCCTTCCGTTCTCAGCTTAAATGGTTGCCTATCCGTCAGAGAAGATCCCTCAGATCCCTCTGCATGCTCTTCACTATCATGAACGATCCTTGTGCTCCTGATTATTTAAAACAATATTTTAAAGTGTTGGGCAGTTCTCACAGTCTCAACCTTCGAGCATCTAAAAACTTACTTCTTCATATCCCTTCTCACCGCACCGGGTTTTTGTCTAATTCCTACGCTATTTCTACAATTAAACTCTGGAATATGCTTCCCCTTGACATCAAGAAGGCGGAGTCAAAATTTTCCTTTAAGCGTAAAATCCGTAAACACTACTTAAAAGCTTGTCATTCTTAGTCGTTCTTCGTCATGATTACTATGAATTCTCTTAATCGGTATGATTATTATATATCATATTTATTAGTTTATTATTTTAGCATATATATGTATTTTATTAGTATTATATATATTATCTGTATATTCTTTCCGAAATGTTAAAATTCAATTTTGTATCTTAATTTTATTTATTGTACACCTACCACAGTATAGTCTTAATAACCCAAAGGTTGACTGGTAGAGAATGCCTTGATGCATTAAGTCCGCCCATGTACCACTATTGTACATAAAGTTTAAATAAATAAATAAATAAATAAAATTAGAGAAAAACAAGTCAAAACATGAATTTCGCGAGTTTGAACCAAACCTATTCCTAACTGGAAACAACCTGTCGTTGCCTACAAATCGTAACTTAGGGTTCCACTATCATTGTAATTACAAAATATAATGGGATTTTTGTGAAAAAAATAGAATGATGTGAAGTGCTATTTCAGTGATTTTTTGAAAAATAAAAATGCCGGTAGAGCCCTCAAGATATTTTTTGATATTTTTTTAATTATTTTTACGGTAATCTACAACTTTTGAGGGGTATTGTGTAGCGAAATCAGAAAAAAAAAATTCGGGGCACCCTAACATACTTGGCTCATGAGGGTATTGGAGCTGTATAAAATTGATGCAGTTATACGCATCTTCCTTAATATTATTATTATTAGTTGCCTTAAAAGGCGTAATCGGAGGTGGTGGCTATGGTTTAAAAAAAACAACTACGAAGGTGATGGCGGGGTCTAAGTTAGCTCACTCATTTTGTCCACATTGAGTAGATATTATATATAATGGATGGATAGTATATATATAAGATCTGAATTCAAACCACCGAATTCGATCCATCAAACTTTGACAGTCTATAACGTCGCGAAGTCATTCCGAGTAATGGTGGACTGACATAAACTGGCGACCAATCAGAGCACAAGTCTACAATTTATCCGTTTTCCCGTGATAGTAAACCTGGAAACAAGGCTCTCATTGGTCTGTTCAGATATGAGCGCACACCAACAAAGACCAACGAGGGGCCAAGTTTCCAATTTAACTATCTATCACACCAAAACAGATATATTGTAGACCTGGGTGCTAATTGGTTGTCAGTCCATAATTTCTCGAACCGACACGGATATATCAAATTTTTATGCGTAAAAAAGTATTCCAAATGTTCGGTTGACAATTTATCGAGGGATTACAATCTCTCAAGCTATTTTATAACCTTACGAAGTTAGCCATTTTCCGATGACATATAAAATTAATACAGGGAAAAATAAAAATATTTTTTGTATTGGCTTCTTTCGGGCCATGCACATAAGATGGAAAAAAAAAACATCGACAGTCAATTTTATTAGCTTCATGAAGAAACATTGTTATAACTTGGAAATCTTCTAGTTGTGTTAAAAAACTCAATGGAATTTTAGAACAGCTGTAGGTTCCAGTTATTATTTACTTGATTGTACACCTCATAATAAGAACATGGCAAAAAATATAATAAACAGCAGTGCGATTTCGGAACTTAATCTCTCACCGTATAAACTTAGGTGAAGTGAACATGAAGTAAGCTGTCAGGATTGGCAGCTCAGCTCTGTCATTCCATCTTGTTTATATAGATGTACAAACAAGATTGAAGACAGTTCACTGTCACGTGCTCATTTCAAAAAAGTTTACAAGTGTAGTTTGTGCGTCTTGAGTGATACTACATTACGACCTTGAAAATTGAATAAAATTTTTGCTTTCATAAACTCACCTTAAATGTTATATCTGAAAGCTATTGCAATAATGTGCATCCCTTTTACTTGCAATGTAATGTCGCTAACAATATTGTTTGTGCACAGATACAGGGTGATGAGGGGAGAACCGCTATCCAGGACAAAAATGTGTCCACGTCCACCTCGACCGGGATTCACTCAGCGTCTCAACTCCGTTAAGAAATCTGTAAAGGGTTGGCTACACGCAGCAGCTTGCTAGCATTTAAACATACCTCAATATTCCAAGTCATGTCCTTCAACGCCAGGCCATATTGACGCATCCAGTCTTCTTCTATTCTTAACATAATATAATAAAATTGTAAACTATCGCGTCTGTACATTGAATATTTTTGCGTAACATTCGGAAAAAGACATTGAATACAAAAATGCACTTTATTAAATGTTTGTCTGTTTATCTGTTTGTCGGTTAGTCTTTTTGTCTATATGTTTGTGGCTGCATCACACAAAACCCACTGATTTTATTAAACATCTAGATACTTCAAAATATTAAGTGTTATCCCAAGTATTATTTAGCGTTTATTTCATCACAATCGACCCACAAAACCAAAAGATAAGTATCGCGCTGACTGATCTCTGGCGCCATCTATTGAGAAAAAAATAGTCACCGCGGCCCTGAAACGCAAAGAGCATTAGGAGGAACATGGATGGGTTTTAGTCAGTAAGAGTCTGACACTCCCTTCTGCTCTACCCAGAGCGCTAGGAGTCATTTGATGGTTTCCCATCCTTTAAAATAAAGCATAGAATCAGAACAGTTAAACAAATTATTTTCTTGTAATTTTGAGGGGATAGAATATATGCTCGTTTGGTCAAAACCGACCCTTGTCATACTCACACTTGCAAATTGATATTTGTGCGAGAAGAATGAAGCGTGTAGCCGCCCTAAATGAAAGTGTCGATTTGTATTTCAGATTTTTTATCGTCGTTGAAGCTTTTGAAATTGCCATTTTTACTGACTTTTACATCGTCTCTGTTTGAAAAGCATCAGCTAAATTTAAAAAAAAAAAACAAAATTAGTAGCAAGATGTGTTTTGTTGTCGCTATAACCAATGTTAAAATATTATAGTATTGATTTCAGATTTGTAAAAGTAGCGCAAAATCTAATTGAAAAAGGCCATATAAATAATGATTAAGGTACCTAAGTTATAACATCGCCTTGGATGTATCTGTGAAGGTGTTATAATAATGAATGAATAAATAAATAAATAATAATAATCTAATAAACTTTCGGCAAAAGTTGAAAGTAAAGTAACGTCTAAAATTGCCTGAAAACTTGCCTTAGTTTTAAGTTGGTTTATAATCCGTGAATACACTTACTTATAACTTGCACAAAAATATGCAAGTAGCTTTCACGCCGTTGCGTTATTTACCAATGAGTAAGTATTGCAAGTAGCTAGTAAGTATTGCAAGTAGCTAGTAAGTATTGCAAGTAGCTAGTAAGTATTGCAAGTAGCTAGTAAGTATTGCAAGTAGCTAGCATACTTTTGTGCAAGTACCAGGCTTGTGTAGTTGCGCCTTTACAATATTGACTGCAGGTTGCTGCTATCCTGTACTCGTAGCTATAAGATAACTATATTATTGTTTAGCACTTCAAGTTTATATTATATTTAAATAACGAACTGCATTATATTGCACTTCTACTCGAATTGTGGAATATATATTTCATCTGCCTAGCCTTTTTTCCCAACTATATTGGGGTCGGCTTCCAGTCAAACCGGATTCAGCTCTGAATACCAGTATTTTACGTGGAGCGGCTGCCAGACCTCCACAACCCATTAACCTGGGTAACACGGTACTCCTTGGGAAGACTGGTGTCAGATTTACTGGCTTCTGACAATCCGTATCGACTGCCAAAGATCTACTAATGACAGCCAGGACCAACGGCTTAACGTGCTTTCCGAGGCACGGAGGAAACTCGGTAAGTTAAGATGGTCACCCATCCACAGACCAACCTTGGCAAGCGCTGCTTAACCTTGATCAACCCGTGCGGCTGATATTCTTTAGCCACGAGCTCCTATTGTGGAATATATATTTGCTTACATATAAAAGCTGCATTAACTAGTTATAAATGACTTTTAAAATAATTGTTTTTAAATATGAATCCAAATCTCCAAATACGAATATTTCTTCAGCATCTATTTTAACTGTTAAAAGTGGATACACAAAAAATCTAATAATTTTTATCTCAAAAGTGGCTGGATATCAGCTAAGTGTGCATACATCACACTTATCACACAAAAAACTCAGATATTTGAAGTATTGTATTATTATAAAATAAAACATTTTATCTGTAACCTCATTTACGTGATGAAAGGTCTAGCCGGTCTATTCTGTCAACATCTCACCTTGTGAACTTAACTGGACTGAGCATGAAATGAACTGTTATTCCACCGTGTTTGTATGGATTGACAGCTCACTTCATGTTCACTTCACCTAAGCTAACACCGTGAGATGTTTACAGAATCACACTACTGTATTGCCATTATGTAACAACTAGTTGCCGCCTGCGTGATTGTCGAAAATTATCCCAAGGGAACATATTCCCGGGATAAAAAGTCTTATGTGTTATTCCAGACTATAATCTATCACTGTGCCAAATTTCATCAAAATCCGTTCAGTAGTTTTTGCGTGAAAGAGTAACAAACATTCATCTATCCAAATTTCCGCGTTTGTAATATTAGTAGGATCTCACCGTGATAACTAAGGCGAAGTGAGGTTGAAGTGAGCTGTCAATCTCTAGCATCTAAAACGAAAGCTAACTTCATCTTAGTTTTCACGGTGAGTTTGTTAACAGAATCGACCGGCTGGCCTATATCATCGCCCACTAGGCAAAAACACAATTTGTAATCTTGAGATTGTTAAGATTATTTTTTTTAAGGCGTTCTGCCTTTTAATCGAGTGACCTGTGGGTTAAATATATGCTGTTAGCCTATAGAACCCTGCGCATCCAGTATAACAATGGCTTTAGAATGCTGTTGGGGTTGCCGTGGCGCTGCAGTGCCTCAGGTTTGTTGTTTGCGGAGGCACACTTGGACGGGTTTCAAGCCATTATTCGCAAAAAAAAACAGTGACATTCTGGGAGTGCCGATAGAAGTGAAAACTTGAACAAAAACAAAAATGCCCAACGCACCTCGCGATCCGCTACCGTCGCGGAACGCGCGTTGCGTCGTATCGTAGCGAATCACGTAGCGATAGATTCAAGATATAAAATCTTAAATATCTTTAAAATAGTAAGTCCAATCGCAAATAACCAAAATTTGGGCTCCCCTAATAAAACCCCGTAGAAAGATCCATAAGACCTAAATTCGTAAAAAAACTTAAATTAACCCACGTTTCTCAAACACCCACTACTAATAACCGACACAAAGGTGTCGGTTCTGGTTTCGTGTTACGGTAACAGTGTCGCGATATAGATGTTTTTTTTCCATCTCAAAAATGCGTAACGCGCCTAAAGAAGTTTATAGTTCAAAAACAGCCTCCTGATGCAGCGCCTCCGGAACAACGGCAACAGCATTATTAAAGTAATTTCTGCACGATCTGACTTTTCTAGAATCATTGGTTATGGGTAGTATTAGGCGCAATATAGCTAGATTTATGTAAATTAGGTTAAGTAACTTGTATAACTTTCTCATTAAGGACTTGGTCTGAAAATAAAGATTTATATAATTCCATTTATTTATTTTAAACACATATTGTTTACATTTTTTAATATTTCTAACAACAAACGAATGGGTACGTATCATAATCCCGAAATTTCATAATACCTATGGCTGAAATACCGATGTCCAAAACAACGAAATTCAAAATACCGAATGTTTTAAATGCCGATACCCCTTATATCGGAACATAAAATACCGATGTCCAAATGCCCGAAAGGATGAAACCCTGAATGGACGAACTCCCGAATGGACGAAATACCAATGGATGAAATCCCAAAGAGCGACGACGTAGTTCACGCGATTACTCATAGATGGCACTAGAACACAGTTATGACGGTGGTCATTCTGCTTAACATGTTTTAATATTTTCAGAGTACCCCGACTCAGATAGGTTAGGTTAGAAGGCTAAGGCCCGCCTTAGCCTTCGTGGTTATTTTCTTTAAAACCACCTAGAAATAGGAGCCCCGCGAAGTGGTGCTCCGTTGAACTATCTTGGCGCAGGTGATAATCAGTTACTAGTTATGTTTTTATATCTTTTGAATGGTATGTCAAACGATTTTATATCTAATGTATGTTATGTCAAACGATTTTTTATTGTATCTTATGCTTTCTATCTATCTATCTATCTATTGGGGTATGGTTTCCGCACTTAGTCCTGATGTTGGACCATTGTGCGTGGGTCATTCCAACCAGCCAACCTCCCTCCAGAAGCAGATCAGTCCTCCTAAAGAGTTCAGGGTGTCTGTGAGTGAATTTGGTGTCCCTATCGTTTGTCTACGTATATCGGCGACGCCTGTGCACTTAAGGAGCACGTGCGACACTGTTTCCTCCTCCTCCATGCATGCTCTGCACAGAGGACTGTCTGTTATACCTAGTGTGTGGAAATGCTTATTCAGTGAGCAGTGTCCGGTGATGGTCCCCGCCACCATTCGCAGACTGCCCCTATCCAGTCGCAGAAGGCGCTTGGTAAGTTTATTGTTTAGGAGTGGTATAGCCTCCTTGGACTGCCTGCAGCCTGGTGCCGAGGTCCACCAGCGTTCTGCTTGTGTGTGGGTATGTTCTTGTAGCCACGTGCGTAGCTGGGTGAAAGGGAGTGGCACTATGGGTTCGGGTCCAACAGCCATCGTACCAGACCCCCTCCTGGCCAGTTCATCGGCCGCGTCATTTCCTAGTGATCCGCTGTGACCTTTTATCCACTGCAGCGTCACGGTGTTGCGGTTTGTCACCGTGACGCGTTCTAGTGCATTGTGGCATTCTTGTATTTGTTTCGAGGTGGTGTAGTTTCTATTTAGGGATTGGAGAACTGAGGCGCTGTCGGAGAGTATACGAATATGAGTGTCCGTGACTCCCCTGGCTTCTATGGCATGGATCGCTAGGATAATGCCCACGCATTCCGCCTGGTAAACGGTGTTGAGCTTTCCTAGTGGTCTGGATATTCTAATGTTGAGGTCGCTGGAGTAAACTCCAACTCCGGTTCCGGTACTTGTCTTTGATCCATCAGTGTAGATTCTCAGCTCTTTGGGACCTGAGTGGTCATCCGATTCTTGTGTTAGCACTATGTTATAGTGCTTTTGGAAATGGTGCATCTTTTGAGCTTTGTCATTGGGTGATGACATCATGGGTTGTCGTTTTACGGCATCTTCCATGATGCGTGTATGTTTGATTCTAGAGTCTTTACCTAAAGTGCCAGCTGTGCTGAGCCTGAAGGCCGCTAGGGCCGCTTCCTCCTGCACTATAAGGTGCAGTGGTGGCAGTCCCAGCATAGCCTGCAGGGCCGCAGTGGGTGCCGTTCTCATACTGCCAGTGATTGCCACACAGGCGAGCCGTTGCAGCTTCTCAAGGTCTTTCTGTGCTGTGCTCAAGTCGGTCCTGGGCCACCAGACTAAGGCGCCATACGTGATTATCGGTCTGATAACTGTGGTGTATAACCAGTGGGTTGTATTGGGGCTAATACCCCAGTTCCTACCTAGCATGCGTTTGCATTGCCACATGCATTTGCATATACTGACTTTTGTGGTGGTGTATTCAGTGTGCTTCGCCCAATTCAACTGCTTGTCCAGATATATGCCCAGGTATTTGGTTTCAGTTGAAAGGCTGAGGGTGGTTCCGAAGAGCCGTGGTAAATCTAGTGTTGGTACCTGACTTCCTCTTCTTGGTGAAGAGGACCAGTTCGGTTTTGGCAGGGTTCACTGCTGGCTGATAGTCTTTGCACCAGTCCTCTACTATTTTCAAGGCTTGGCGCATGAGGTTGCATATCGTGTTTTCGTGTTTTCCGTTTAATTATGGTTATGTCATCTGCGTAGCCAACGGTAAAGTATCCCTTATCATTGAGTCTTTTAACTAGATTATCTGCGACGAGGTTCCATAGTAATGATGAAAGGACTCCCCTTCGGGGGCAACCCTTCGCCACAATGGCCCTTGTTGTGTTATTTATTGTGACTTGTACAGCTCTTTGCTTGAGCATGTTTGTGATCCAGCCGCTCAGGGTCGTGTCCACACCGTGCTTTCCGAGGGCTTTGCTAATACTCTGAAACATGGTTTTGTCAAAGGCGCCCTCGATATCAATGAAGACAGCCAGTGAGGAGCATTTATGGTTTATAGCGCTTTCGATCTTTGAGACCACGCTGTGCAGCGCAGAATCTGTTGATTTCCCCGCGGAGTAGGCGTGTTGTTGTCTGTGGAGTGGGTATTGGCGTAGGGGTCCATCCCGAATGTATCTGTCACAGAGCCTCTCCAGGGTTTTCAGTAAAAAGGATGTCAGGCTTATTGGTCTGTATGCTTTGGGTTGTGTGTAGTCTGTTTTTCCCGGTTTGGGGATGAAAATGACTTTCACTTCGCGCCATGCTAGGGGTACGTATCTGTGTGCTATACAGGCTTGGTAGATTGCTAGCAGCCATGGTGTTATG